>JBBPDA010154868.1:1298-19172 GCA_037974385.1 Arnoldichthys spilopterus | reverse complement strand
AGTTTTTCCTTGCCTCTGTCGCCCTTGGCTTGCTCTTTGGGGGCTCGGACCCGGTTTCTGTAAAGCTGTTTTGTGACAACGTCAGTTGTAAAAAGCGCTATAGAAATAAACTTGAAACTTGAATTAGCTACTGATACCAACCGTTTAAATGTGGGCTTCCAAGCAATGCTTGATTTCCATTTAACCATAAAATACTTGTGTTCTTATGTTTTGTGTGAGTGGGTACGGTGGTAGGGGGAGTTAAAACATGATGTAACATGTAAATCAATGAGATGTAATCAAAAATCCAAAGACTCTTAGAGTAAGGTATTCAATCCCAACTGACTATGGGCCCGAGGACAGGAGGCCAAACCATCACAGGGCAACACACAGAGAAACAACCATTCACATCTATGGGCAATTCAAAGTTTCCAATCAACCTATCACAATCCTTTGGACAGTGGAAGGAAACCCACGCAAACATGGGGAGAGCATACAAACACACAGAAAGGCAATTGTGGCCGACCCAGGGATTGAACCCAAGACCTTCTTGCTGTAAGGCAACAACACTAATCAGTTTATACACATTGTTGCAATTATATAATATTATTAAATGATCACCAGTGATACCACAGTCATCCATGGCCAGGAGAACAAGTGGCTTTGATCTCTTTGGGATCTCTCAGGATTCCCATTACTCGAAGTGTGAGGCATCTGTTTGCTGAAGAATAGTATTGGGAGTTGGCCTTCTCCTCCACGTGTGTTCAGCAATGATGTTGCGTTAGAAAGATCGAAAAAGATGGGGTGGTGCTTCATGACTCTAGGGTAGCACATGCTTGTCTTCACCCGCCCAGTGTATGGTATTGTATGATGTGGAGACCTAGCTAGTGGGTGGAACCGGGCATGGGTAAGTCAGTGTTTATTAAAACCATGCTTGTGTATGTTACATGTATAATTCTTTCAACATTATTATGAGTAAGACATAATAGTTTATCTCTCACATGCTTAGACCCACCTGTCCGTCATGGCGATCTGCTCCAGCATAGCAGAGCCTGTGTTAGCCTTCCAGTTCCCTGAAATAGAGGTCCTCCTAATAAAAGAGAGAGAGAGAGAGAGAGAGAGAAAAAGAGAGAGAAAGGGAGGGAGAGAAAGAGAGAGATAGGGTTGAAAAGAGAGAAGACAAGAAAGATAGAAGGAAACAATAAGAAAAAAAGAGAAAGACGTAAAAGAAGAGAGAACGAGAGACGGAGGTGAAGTGAGAGAGAGAGAGAGAGAGAGAGAGAGAGAGAGAGAAATAGTACAGTAGACAAACAGAAGAAAGGGGCAGATAGAGAAGGAAAGTGAATTACAGCTGCTGTATTCCTTTGTGTGGAGCACAGATAAAGATAGTATCAGCCCATAGTTTAAATCTTAGTCATCCCATGTATTTTCCTTCAAGAGATTAAAAAACTGCTATCAGCACGGCCCACAGATCACAACTGGCGCAGTCGACTGCTGCTGTGCTCGTTCGTGACGAATGCTGGGAGAAAGTGTTGTGGAAGTGTGCAGAAGATAAGCATGCAATCTATTGTGTGGCTTAGTTTGGAAAGTGCAGGTTTCAAAGCGAGACGCGTGTCATTGGTCCTTTGCTCTCGGCGTGTTTAAGATAGGAAGAGGCAATGACGAGCGGCCGGTCAGTGTTTATTTGTGTAGATAAGAGAGATGATTCATCCCGCAGCTATCCCTCTCTCTGTCATTCTCTTCCTCTCTTACTCATACGTACACACACACACACACACACACACACACACACACACTGGCAGCCTCCAGTTAAGTCAATAATGAAATCATCAGAGTTACATACAGAGCATGCCATGTTGCACAAGCTGTGAACGTTCTGTGGTAACAGTGTCCAATTGTGTTTGCTTAACTTTCCAGGTTAGTTTAAACCATATTGAGCTTCATAACACAGATATTCTCTCAAAGCTGCTTCACAGAAATTTGCGTTCAGATGCAGATGCAAGACAACAGGGGCAGGTCAAACTGCTGAAACAGCATGAGGGAGAAACACTGAGGGGAACCAAGAGAAACCCATCCTGCTCCTGCCACCATAAAAAGATCATATCATCTTTTAAAGCCACCCTATAATTGTGTGAGCTCTACTTTGCACTGTGGATGTTTGTAGTGTAGTCTGCCATGAGGATGTGAGGTTCCGTCTTGTCCCCACGTGTCCTTGTCCATGTTTTGTTTTGGTTTCCATGTGCTCCCTGCCTCGTGTTCATTCCGTTGTTAGCCACGCTCTAGCCCCGCCTCACACCTCGTTTCTTGTTCCCCGTCTCCTCCATGTGTTCAGGTGTCCCTTGTTTGTGTTCCTTATTTAACCTCCCGTCCTTGTCTCAGTCCTTTTCGGTTCTCTGTTGTATGTAGCTGTTGCTGTTACCCTGTTCTAGTATTTCTGTTGTCCTTAGCCCTCTACGTATCCTGTATCGGTTTCATTGTTTGTTATTTTACTTTATTAAACCCCAGTTAAACGAACTAGAAGCTTGCATTTACTTCCTAAACCCCAACACATGACAGAGGATTTACCACAAATCCATAGACACTGCTCCACGTGTGCACGTGTGATGGTTTAAATGCACATTTTGTTGTGGCGCTTGAGTTTGTTCACAATGACAAATAGTCAATTCACTTTCACTGTAGCACACTCAACAAAAGCTGGAACACAGCCATGTTTACCACTGTGTTACATCACCTTTCCTTTCAATAACCCTGTTTAATTATTTAGAACTGAGGAGACAAACTGTAATAGTTTTGCAATTGGAAATGTTGTCCATTCTTGCTTGATATAAGACTTCAGCTGCTCAACAGTCTGTGATGGTTGTTGTCTGATTCTCCTCTTCATGATGCACCATATATTTTATATAGGACTCAAATCTGGACTGGCAGCAGGCCAGTCAAGCACATGGACTCTGTGTCAGTAAAGCCACACAGTTGTAGCCCATGCAGAATGTGGTCTGGCATTGTCCTGCTGCAATAAGCACGGACGTGCCAGGAAGAGACATCGCCTTGATGGCAGCGTATGTCTCCCTAAAATCATAATATATTCCTCAGAGTCAATGGTATCTTTACATACATGCAGCTGTGACCTATAATGTTTTAATCAAATAGAAAAATTATTACTTACTATAGTATTACCTAGCATTTCTTCTTAGTTTTATTCTCAAATAATGCTGTAGAAGTACAATTAAATAGTAAACAAGACACATGGAGTTTCAATACAACAAAAGCAAAAAATTGGCCAACTCTGCCACTATGACAAATTGTGGGTTAAATGTGGATTAGACTTGAAAGATGGGAACAATATGAGCATAACATTTCTAAACTGATTCAACATCACACCAAAACTGTCAGACAGACAACAAAACTCTAGTTGATCATGTAGATGTGTTTTGTGCGTGACGAGAACACATTACACGCATTAAACGCAATGTAAATGTAGCTACTCTTTCTGAGTCCCCTGTCTGCAGATGAGCATCACACTTATATGATAATTTTAAAACACTGCACTGTATTATCAGATTTTCTGAATAAAACACTTCAAGGGAAATTAAAGATTAGATCTACATCTCAGAAACCTATAAAAATGTGAAAAATTAAAGCAGAGTGTGCATTCAGAGCTCAATAGGGCTGTACTTGCAAAAGAGCCACCATAGTTACGCGGAACTGAGGAAAAACAACAGGCAGCTGCAGTCCACACTGTTCAAGGCGGTCAGCTAGAGAGAAGGTTTTGGGAAGGTTCCCACGCCTGTACTGGAAAGCGCTCGTCCAGTGCCACACCGCTGGCGACTTTGGGTGCAGAGGCTAGCCACAATACGGTTAGGGCAGGCCCATTGAGACGCCAGCGCTTCCCTTCAGGGAGCTGGAGAGGATACCACAGCAGGGTGCAGTGCTGACAGAGTGCAGCACACTGTCCATGGTTTAGACACAAAGGCCAGTGATGCTGGGCTGCTTATACAGTATACATGCGGTGCAGTTGACCATTTCTCATAGTGACCCGCTGGCAGCCACCGTTCTTAGTGGACATCTGTTTGTCTGTGTTTCGATAAAGCTTAGATTTAATACAAACTTCATTTCTGGAAAAAAGCTACAACTTCAATAATATAAAATGAAAAACAAATATATTAAACTAATATATTAATAAAATAAATACGCAATTTATAAATTCTCCTGAATCTTCATTTAAGTGACAAAAATATTTAAAAAATGACTTGGTTTGACTGCATTTTTTTGGATATAAAAAAATTTGAATTTGATGCCTGCAACACACTCAACAACTTGGAACATGGGCAAAATAAGAGTGAAAAGTTTACAGAATATTCGATGGGGTGCATCAGTGCCTATGGCATAAGAAACCTGCAAATGTGTTATTACTGGATTTTTAAAGAAACATATGCTGCCATCAAGGCAACTTATTTTCCTGGGAAGTCCATGATTATTTCAGCAAGACAATCCCAGTCCTCATTCTGCACAGAGTGGCTTCGTAGACACAGTGTGTGTGCTTGACTGGCTTGCTGCCAGTGAGCAGACTCCTATTAAAAAATGAATGATACATCACGAAGAGGAGAATCAGACCACGTCAACCACAGACAAGAACTGACAAAAATTCGAACTGACAAAACTACTACAGTTAATATTCTCAGTTCCAAATGATCAAACAGTGTTATTAAAAGGAAAGGTGATGTAACACAATGGTAAACATGACTTTCTCACAGCTTTTGTTGAATGTATTACAGCCATCACATTTCTAAATGTATGCATATTTAAATTAGTTTCCTTAGTTCTCAAAGGATTAAAAGGTGTAATTAAAAGTAAAGGTGATGTAGCACACTGGAAAACATGCATCTGTCCACACTTTTTTAATTGTTCTGCACACATCAAATTCAAAATGTGTTTATATTTACAAAAATATTCAAGTTGCCCAAAGAAACAACTGAAATCTTATATTTGTACTTTTGCTAAATAAAGGTTCAATTAAGAAGGAACAAATCGCAGATTCTTCTTTTTATTGCAGTTTACAAAATGTTTGTCCCTCATGTGCTTGCACCTGTAAAGTTACACTCTAAGCCACATCCATGGCTAAATATGTTTGAATGTGTGTGACACATTTCACAGGGCAGAATGTGAAAGAAATCTGTCTCATGTGAAACTGCTGAGGTCATTAGGTTTCAATAAGAGTCCATCCATCCAACCATTTTCTAAACCCCTTCTTCCGTTTCTGGGTCGCAGGGTAGCTGGAGCCGAACAGGAGGCCAACCCATCGCAGGGAAACACATAGACAGACAACCATTCATACACACATTCACACCTACGGGCAATTTAGAGCATCCAATTAACCTACTGCAGCCTTTGGACAGTGGGAGGAAACCCACGTGAACACGAGGAGTGCTTGCAAACTCCACACAGAAAGGCACCTGTGGCCAACCCGGGGATCGAACCCAGGACCTTCTCGCTGTGAGGCTAAACACTGCACCACCATGCCACCCTCAATAAGTGTCATTGATGCTAAATGACAAGTAGCATAACAGCATAGCAACCATTCGAAAGCTCAGTTTTAATTTAAGTAAGAAGCCATACGATGTCCGAACTCATGTCTCACAATATTCGTTCCTCTTGAAAATGTATTCCATTCATATAAATATGGTCAGATTTTGGCGAAATTAAAATAAACCGCTTCATTTGATGAAAACACTGATTACTCATTATTCACTATTGTATCTTCATTTCTCATTGCTTCATTCTTTACTAATATTTTAGTGAACATGTTCCCTTTTGAGTCTTGGTTCCTCTCAAGGCCACTTCCCCATATGGAAAAGTGTGTAACTGCATGAACAAAGCAGATTTCTGAGGACCTCAGAAAAAGAATCGATGCTCATCAGGCTGGAAAAGGTTACAAAACCATGTATTTATCTTTGAGTTCAGTAGTATTTGAATTGTTTTCTTTAACTTCAGTGTCTGTGAAGGTTCAGAGCTAACCAGGCAGTCATGTCAGCAGTATGTTCTCCTGGAATGACTGTGTTGCATTTTGGGATTCAGAATATCATAAGGATAGCTCTGTTCGCATACTGAAATACTGGCCAGAGTGGCACGTCATTAGGGTATCTCTGGCGCATACTGGAGTTCATTTAGGTCACATACTGCACACTACTTACTAGTTTTCTGCAGGCAAATGCGTATGCAGTTTGCTATTACAAACACAGCCATGACATTCCTACATAGACAGTCATGTGGGATTACATAAACACAAATAATGCAGTTGCTGGTAAACCTATGCTTACATGTAAGCTTTGTAGTTGTTGCCAATTTTCTGGATCCGGATATCGTACTTGGATTCCACAAAGGGCTCTGCTGTTGCGTATGTTTTGGCAAGAGCCACTACACTGGTGATGTCCTGAAAATCATTTGGATTCTCCACCTTTATCTGCCACAGAGAGGAAACACAAGTAAAGGATCATTAGTAACTACAGCACATACACTGGAACACTACAAGGTAACCTTTAAGGCAAATCAAGAAGTGCCTGAAGACATGAGGAAACATGAAAGTGACTGTCATTGTGAAAACACACATTCACACAAAGTGCACCACAACGAACTGTGACCTCTGTATTTAACCCATCACACAGCCATCAACAGCACCCGGGTAGCAGTGTAGTGGGACAGTACCTTGCTCAAGGCTTCCTCAGTGGTACCCAGGTCAGGATTTGAAACTATTACCTTCTGTTCCCAAAGGTCCTAACCACTAGGCCTCCACTGCCCACTGAGCAGTGCCATGAGGTTACATTCAATTGTTAAAGACAATCTATACAATCATAAGAAAAAAACATGTAATAAGAAAAAATATAAAAATCCTGTAAAACAAACTCTAAGAGAAAGAAAACTGCCAAACTCCTGAAGGTCAAAAAAGCTCAGTGCAGAAAGAAAGAGCAACTAAGACTCAGGCCTGCTGACATGTGTCTTGTGGGATACCACACGCATTTAAGAGAACCCACATGGTGGTTAAACTAAGCCACTAGAGTAGAAGGTAAAGAAACCAGAAAGCCGCAGAATGGAAGACTGAAGCACCTGTAAATAAGGCAGACCACTTATTTGCTTAGAGAAGGAAGCTCTCCTGCCACCCATGTGGTTGGTGAATGTATTTAGGTTAAGGGATTTTGTTTTTAGATGTTTACGTCATTACTAATACATTATTTCTACCCTGCTGAGATACCAGTGATCCTGCCCCATTCTGCTATCTGGCCCAGCCTGACCCACCCTGATACCCTCTTACTGGTTTGAAGTCTTGCGGCTTTTAACCCACTCACTCCTGCTGAGGAGCCCATATGAACAGCCCTATCTGCCAAAGACCTGATCTAAAGTCATCATGGCACCTGTACACAAAGAACTGCTGCTGCTCATTTATACTCTTTTTTTTCTTCCTCTTGTTTGTTTTTGCTATCCGATGTCAACCAGAGGAGGATGGGTTCCTCCTTCTGAGCCTTGGTTCCTCCCAAGGATTCTTCCTACTACTAGGGAGTTTTTCCTTGCCTCTGTCACCTTTGGCTTGCTCTGTGGGGGCTTGGACCCGGTTTCTGTAAAGCTGCTTTGTGACAACGTCAGTTGTAAAAAGCATTGTATAAATTAATTTGACTTGACTTGACTTGACTATTGTGACTAAAGGGACAATAATGCTAGAACAACCACACCTCCTTAAGCCATCACAGATTTCAGCTGAAATACTGTTTATTTATCCCAGCAGACTGAAAACACATTGCTAACACATGGTAGCTTTGGTAATTTTCTCAGGCTGTTTTTTTTTCCTTTGACACTAGAGATACAGAGCTAATTAGCAAGCCCTAGTTTGTTAAAGTGGGCCATTGTGGGCTACTGTGTTGCCTGTTGCTATGCTTGCCCTTTTGTTTTATATATAGGTTGGTTTTCATCCACTAACATATAGAGTAAAAATTAGACACTTTAAATCTGGTTCTACCATTTGTTTTTTTACAGACCAACACACTCACTGGCTTCACTAAAAAAAAGAAGGGCAGTGGTGGCCTAGTGGTTAGGACCTTGCCCTTGTGAAATGAAAGTTGCAGGTTTAATTCCCGGCCTTTCACCACTGAGGAACCCTTGAGCAACACTGCTCCCCCGGATAGCTGCTGGCTGCTTCATGTGTGATCATGTGATGGGTTAAATGCAGAGGTCACATTTTGTTGTGGTGCTTGAGTGTGTTCACAATGACAAATGGTTACTTCACTTATCAGGGACACCTTAGACTGTGTTTTTTAGCCATATGTAGAGAAAATGTATAAAGTCTTCAGGGTTAAGGTGCAACATATACAAAACAGTACACAGGAGTGTATCTAAGGTGTTGTAGGTGTACACTTGTGCAGTGGTGAGCTAGTGGTAAAGGACTTGCACTTGTGATTAGAAGGTCACAGGTTCGAGTCTCGTTCCAGGTACCACTGATACCCTTGAGCAGGGTACTCTGCTACACTGCTCCCCAGGCGCTGTTGATGTGTAGATGGGTTAAATGAAGGTCACATTTCATTGTGGTGCACTTTGTGCAATGGGGTGTAATAATCATATAATCACTTCACACTCATTATCCTCATTTTATCACTCTTCACACAAGAAAATGATTGTTTATCAGTGATGTTTTGCCTTTTTGAATTGCTCTGCAGGTATTTCAATACATTACACTAAAAAACGAATTTATACATAAATAGAATAATTAATATGATGATAAAGATGACAATGATCAGGATGATGATAATTATTATAGCTCAAAACCATTATTTATTATTATACATCAAAATCTGTATTTTCTAAAGTGTTGAAGGTTCAAGTCAAATTATTTGCCCAAGTGCAGCACTGAGAAAGTACTGGAATGTATTGTATATGTCTGTGGGGTTGGTGCTGTCCACAGAATTGTACTGCATTCTATCTTCCTATTGCTTAGTCCAGTGTGGTTTACACATTTCAACAATACTCTAAGCATGGCATGGTCATTCTGAAGAACTGAGGCCTTGCCACTTGACTGTTCTCAGAAACTGCGGTCAAACGCTCAGGCTTTCTACAAGAGTGAGATAACAAAGGTAGATGGCGCTCCTCCAGCGGATTTCCCTCTCCTCCCTGCTGTTTCCCCAGCCTCCTCATCTCACAATCAGGGCACAGGGGTCAAGCGGAGGACACGAGGCACACAGTCTGTACTGCTACAGGTTCCTGTTTGTTCAAGAAAACCCTGCCTGCCTTTTATAGGTGGAAAAGGATAAGCATTCAGGAAGGGTTCCCCCGCGTCTGGACTAAATGTTCCCCAATGATCTTCTGCATGTGTTTTCCCCTTCTCTTCCCTAAATATTAGCACATATAAAATATCAAACGATCGATGGGATTCATGACGTTAACTCAATAACCATAAGGTTAATTTTGCAGGTCTTATGGGTGTTTCTTCTGAATAATTACAGTGCTGGTGGTTTGTGTTCTGAGAGGGAAATTCCCTGAACATTCCCCCTCCCTCTCATCAGGGACATGTGAACTGAGCTCATAAAAGTTAGCGCTCCCCACCCTGTGGCCCTAGTTAACAAACACACGCGCACACAAAAGTAAACAGAAATCAATATACGCGAACGCAAAACAGCTGTGGCTATGTACAGAGGTGTGGAGAACATGGGAAAACTGTGCATTCAGTTCTTCCATGACTTTTGACTTAAGGGTGTGTTAAAGAGTACTCAAGGGTTTTTCAACCTAATCTGCACCGGTGGCACGTGTGTCGTACGGTTGGTTCCCAGGCACAATCATTTGTCACTTGCCAATGACGCATTTCCATGTGCTTTGGTTAAAACATGCTTATAATAGAAGCTTATGAGCCGGTGCTGAAGCTGCTTACTTCGATCACCATTGTATTGAGTTCTGAGTAAATATCATGATTGCTGTTAAATTATTATCCAGAGTATAGATACAACAGATAGAGACTAAGTTGGGAAATGCTGGAGTATCCCTCGAGGTGGAAAAGGACAGGTTTGATTGGGGAACCCTATGCACTTAAACCTTTTGTTTTTTTAACAGCTATTGTTCCTCTTATTTTCTTTATATTTATTGGTTCTGTGGACTGTCATTGTCACTGGAGGGTAATTGCCAATTTGAGAATAGATAACTATATTTATCTAGCTTGCCCACATTGAATGGCTGATGCTAGTTAAACAGTTATTTCAACCATAAACACAAATATCGTCAAATAATAATAATAATAAAAACACCCTTCAAACACTGCTGTAGCAAGATTTTCCATTAACTGGAGGTGCATTCATCAGACAACTAGTCACAGAGTAGAACACACGTTTTCTCTATAAATACAGTTTTTCATGATCTGAGCCGGAATGTGGCTCAGATTTTACTCCCGGGAATGGGGTTCCAGTTCACCCATGGGTATCCCTTTCAGTGACAGTTTATACTACACCACTAAAATGCATAATGTGTTTTTTTGTAATCCAGATTTTTCTTATTTTCTCCCCAAATGTAGTCAAGTCCACCCACGTGTCAGGTTTATCCACCAAGCCCACAGTACCACCAGCACTGTGAGGATGGTGCGACCAGTCACCACTTTCAAACTGATATGAACGTAGCTTCATTGGACAGTGTAATGCGCTTGCAGGAGAACGCTGACTGGCAATGCCATGTTGACTAGCATAGCTATGACAGGGGAATAGGAGGAGCCATCCTTCCCACCAGGAGAGCGAGACCAGTTGTGCTCCCTTGGACTCCCGCTTCCGGATGGCTGCAGCACCATCGGGGATCAGCCAGCCCTTAGACCACTGCACTACTCGAGAGCCCAGTGTATGAGATTTTATAAATTGCTGAGGGCTGAAAATTATTATAATATTATTTGTATTTGATCTACTATTTTTTTTTGGCTGTAGAACATATTCTATGCCTTTTGCATTGTGTCCAGTTATGAGAAAAGTAGCACAGACATGGAATCACACAGCACGTACGATTAAGGAAAAGTTTCTTTAAAGGTGTGACTGATATTTTGATACAGAGAGTTCTAAAAAAAAAAAAAACATAAAAACTGTACATGAGCTAACAGCATGCAGGCCGTTGACTGTGCATTACTCCACCCTTTCTTTAAAAAGGACTGCTTAAGCAGTGATGTACCATTGATTCCCAAAAAGAAGCCATATATGGAGTGTACTGTGCATATGAGATTATGTGATGACATATCAAACATGTCATGATCCTTACCTTTCCCATGCCTGCATAGGCGTGCCCCATCTTCACCACAACTGGGAATGCTGGAGTGGGCAGCTGTGAGAAAGCAGATTGGAGATGAGTGTTAACCACAATTAGGAATTGGCTGAACCACAGTATTATTCACTCAAATTCTGGATAACCCAGGCCACTCACTGCCCTCACTGGTGGTGAGTATCACAGTGGCTCCCTGCTGCTGCTATACACGCAGGCTCCATGACACTAATCAGCAGCTATATTTGGAGACTTTATTATACACCACTGCATCTCAACCACATACCAGTCCCAAACCCAGAAATACCCCAGGATGATTTGAAGAAACTCCAGACATGATGGATATATGAAGCCATTGAGGGCTCTTTGAAGAAGCCCGGTGTTTAGGTAGAGAGATATTCTGGGAAGAATGTCGGTTTTTTCATCATGACACAAAAGGAACATTTCCAGGGAAAGGGATGGGAAGACCGCAAAGCTTTGTGCCAGGTTTTGGGAGGAAAGAGCAACGCAGGAGACATGAGAACAACATTGACACATGACTCATAATGTTCTGCAAAACAAAGCAGCCCAAAAATCTATTATCTCAAGATACCAGAGATCCTGACCCATCCTGCTGTCTGAATCTGCCTGATCCCTCTTGTTGCCTTACTTCTGGTTGGAGGTCTTACCACTGGAAACCACTCACTCCTCTTGGAGAGGGCCCCATAGCCCTTACTTGATTCTCAGTCATAGCGACCCACCTGCACACTAGGAACTGCTGCCACTCTTTGCAGCCTATCTTTGACCAGGCTATATATAAAGGCTATAGCGGAGGCCTAGTGGTTAGGACATTGCCCTTGGAAACTGAAGGTCCCAGACCGGGCACTACCCTTAAAGAACGTATTGTCGTACTACACTCCTCCCTGGCCGTTGTTGATAGCTGCCCGCTGTTCCATGTGTGATGAGTTAAATGCAGAGGTCGCATTCTGTTCTGTTGTTCACATCACACACTCTGTGGATTCCTTATCACCTGTCCCAGACTAGTTAAGCTACCACCGACCATCTCCATGTACTTCATGCTTCATACGCATATGCTAGTTATGTTGCCCCAAGCTATAGGCTTTTATCTACCGCCTCTAGAAACTAGAGATTGTTTTGTTTTTCTTCATCTGTTATTGTTATGTGGTGTCGACCAGATGAGGATGGGTTCCCCTTTTGAGTCGTGGCTCCTCCCAAGGTTTCTTTCTCCAGAATTTTTCCTTGCCTCTGTCATCCTTGGTTTGCTCATTAGCGGCTCAGACCCAGGTTCCTGTTTTTTCTGTCTAATTTAGTCATCTCCAATTCCGGCCCACTAGCTAGGACTCCCCTGATCAGACCAACGCTGGAAGGGTGAAGGCAACATGTGCTTTCTCTGAGTCATGTGAAGCTAAAGTGCTGCTAATATAACATCACTGGACAGTTTACATACTTGGGGTAGAGCACTGCCTACCAATTTGGTTATGTTAGCTAACAAATGCCGTTGTTGACTAGCATCACAAAGAGTGATGGGGCAGATAAAGGGCCACCCTTCCCACCTTGAGAGAAAAAAGCTATTTGGCTGTCTTGGACTCCTGGCAATAGATGGCTGCAGCACCACCTTGGATCGAATCAAAGATCTCCTGATTACAGGGGCAATGTTTAGACAGTTGTGCCACCCAAGGACAAGGACGGACGTTTAGGTCATATCTTGAGTATTTAGAAGTAAACCTGCAAGACACGGCTGCAAATGACAAACGCGTCAACTGAAGCGCTACATAGAAGAAGCAAGACATCTTAAAAGGGCTGATTCAAAATGGAAAGCTTGTATAGCAGGTTTGCTAGTCAGCGTAATTAGTAAGATTGTTTAAAAGGAGTATGTACATTACAAAACTATATATCTATACCTATAGTATATCTAAAGGGTTGTAGGCATACACTTTGTCCTAAAACTACAACTAGATCAGCTCCTATTTCAGTTTCATTTATTCTTTTCATTCTGAAGTGATTATTTGTCATTGTGAACACACTCAAGCACCACAACAAAATGTGACCTCTGCATTTAACCCATCACACATGCAGCAGCAGGCAGCTATCAACAGCACCCGGGAAGCAGTGTAGCAGACCAGTACCTTGCCTAAGGGTAACACAGTGGCGCCTGGGTTGGGACTTGAACCTGCCACCTTCGGTTCAAGTTCGGTACCACTGCTGCTGTTTCTCAGAAGGTTTTTAGCAATGAAAGTCTTAGAAGTCTTGGGTAATGAAGGTCGTCAACATATAATGTCCGAGCAGCTGTACATAAACCTAAGATCACTATGTGCAATACAAAGCAAGCCCATCCTTTTTGTCCAACATCAATGCCCAACCTGACAAACATGCATTTGACTGGATAGTCACATAATCTTATAGTATAGTATCAGTTCTGAGAGGCACTGTTTGTTCATACAGACCTACACCCGCTACCCACACCTTATATACAGGTCAGCAACCATACACAAAAACTACTGTGATCCCACACACACATATACACAGGCATGTGCACACACACACCTACATACACAGTCCTAAATGTATGGCGACAGCACATTACAGAGAGAGAGAAAGGCTTGTGAGTGAGCACAGCAGGGATTTCCCTCTGAGAATGTGTGTGATGCTTTGCAGTTTCAGCAAAAACACTCACTCTGTGTGTGTGTGTGTGTGTGTGTGTGTGTGTGTGTGCGCACGGATGCCATTGCCCACTCCAACTGCCAGCATTTCTCACTGTATTTCCATTTTGCTGACGACAGAGACGCAGTCAACACCACATCCTCGTCTCCTGCAGCCAGGACAATCCGGAGCAAAGACAGAGGCTGGAATGTCTCACACCAAACTTAGAATGATGTGCGAGGTGGCAGAGACGCATGTGTGTGATTCATCACAACACAAACAGTAGCCAGCCGAGAGGAAGAGCTCACTAACAATGAAGAATGAAAGGAAACACAGTCTAGTCTCTCAAACGTTCTGACATTCCCCCTTAAAAATGTGCTCTTCAGACGTTCCTTTTAAGCATTAAACATTATCTACTAAGAGAACCATGATAACACAAAGAACCTATGACTGTTGGAGAAAGGAGAAACTGTTGTTTATGTTTTTTTTTTTTTTTTTACAAACCTTGTTTTGTCATTTATCTAGTTTACGACACAGGGTTCAAGCAAAAAAAATGGGCCAGGTGTCCTTGAGAACTGGTTTGAGGATCACACAGAGAGGGTTTGACTCTTGAGACATGTAGAAGAACCTTTTTTTTTTGCTGAGAGTGAACAGTATATACTAATCAGCCATAACATTAACACCACTGACAGATAAAGTGAAAAACTTAGATTATTTAGTGTTTTTCACAATTACAGTGGCACCTTTCAAAAGGTGGGATATATTGGGCAGCAGGTGAACAGTCAATTCTTGAAGTTGGTGTGCTGGACGTGGGAAATATTGGCAAGCGTAAGGATCTGACCCACTTTGGCAAGAGCCTTATTGTGGTGGCTGAGTCATGTTCCAGGTATGTAGTAGTTAATACCTACCAAAACTGATCAAAGGAAGGACAACCGGTGAGTCTGCGACAGGGTCATGGGCACCCAAGGCCCACTGCTGCATGTGGGGAGGGGAGGCTAGCCTGTCTGGTTCGATCAGTTCCAGCTGCACAAAATGTTAATGCTGACTCTGGTAGAAAGAGGTGAGAACACACAGTGCACCACAGCAGGAGTGGGACTTACTCATGGTTATTAATGGTTAGCCGCAGTGCCACACGAGTCGCTACGTCACCACTGGTGCTCATCAAAAATACTGTATGGTAGAACGTTTCTCAACCAGAGTGCCATTGTTGCTAACTACCCATTGTTTAAAATGTAACCAGATACAGTTAAAGACAAACTAACATCTTATTGCCCATGACTAGCCTGCCAAATTTTTAAGTGAATAAATAGCTTAAAAAATAAAAAAAACTTAAAAAAACAAATGCAAAAAACACACAAACTAAAACTTTTAATTAAGGAATTTTAAACGAGGTTCCTTCCAGGCCCCGTATCCACAGAGATACGTTTTTTTCCCTCCTCTAGTATTCATAAAGGCCTTGCTAATTAGCGTATGAGCTAAATTAAATGTGATTAATGAGGCAGTGCAGAGCTGTGGCCCTGAAAGAACACAGTTAGACATGTCGGATGTAATTGCTCATTAGTAACCAAATGAAATAAAACGGTTCACTTTAAACATGTCAAAAGTAGTTCAACAGCAAACCAACACAACCTCTAAAATATATCTAGTCTAATTACATCTCGTCCCAATTGTCCATTTTTACATTTTATTGTTATTTAACTGACTTTTAATGAACATATTAAATGGTTGAGTTGAATAAAACCAAGGATCACTTTAACAACACCAAAAACCCTTCATTACTTAAAATGTTCCAATTTGTTCAACAAACCATTAACTACCTACTCCATGTAGTCAGTCTTTCCATTTCAGTCTTAACAGTGGAATCTGTTCTTGTTTGTGGCTCAGCCTGATTGCTCTTATAAGTTTAAGGCCGACAATGGTTTAGTCTGCATTACCAACTGTGTAAAAAGAACTTATTTTTTCCTTCCATACCAATAATTCAAACTACAGTATGTGGTTCGATAATGGGGTGGAAACCTTCTTAAGAATGAAGTGAAATGGTTTTTTTTTTTTTCAATAGCGAATGACTTCACGTGTCTGGGATGTGTTTTACAAAGTGTTTTTCCACCACTTACAGTAAACTGTCCAGACATGGAAAAGTACATCTTCTGCCTTCAGTATTCAAACAAGACCATGTGCAGGTGTGAAGGAGGTGTGTAGGGAAAGAAGGACACAGACAGAGAGAGAGAGAGAGAGAGAGAGAGAGAGAGAAAGAGAAAGAGTAGAAAAACACAGACAGAGAACCCTTTAAGTGTCTGCCATTTCTGACGCATTTCCCTAACCCTAAAACACCTCTATGTCACATTCCGAAAGTTTAAATAAGACACTAGTCCCACTGACTGACAGCTAAGAGGTAAATGATTAAGCGTCTTCATGCACGCATGAGTGGAATTTTCCACATCCTAAACGCCATGACTCTGAAAAAGGCACCTGATTGAATCATAATATAAGCCAAACTCTGCTCAGACACACTTCAGCCATATTTGTCATTTTTCGGTAAGAGTAAGCTGCTTAAACAACTGAACATTTGAGATCACATATAATTTAAGCTGAAGTGAATGAAGTTATTCATTATAACACACAACCTGAACCCTCTAGTGCTTAACAGCCAAGTAAAGAAAAAGCAAAGCCAAGAAGCCAGAATCATTGCTTCAATTAAATGTGGGAATACTGTCAAAGATTGCACTGTTTCCTCCACCCAAAAAAAGCAGTTAAGTTTAGAGTCAGAGCAGTGGAACGATACAGATACAGGATACAGATACAGGAACTAAGTGTCATATACATTTATATACCCGTTTGGCCATAGAGACCTTTTTGGCAAAGCTAGTGCCCACCATCTCTAAAACTTTGCTCGATTTGAGTTCTCTGTTTACTGAACATCATTTTTTGATCATGCCCAAGCCCTGTATTCATTTGAGCATCTGTCCCGCTAAAGGACACCTGTCCTGCATCCTGCAATGCCTATTACAATATTTCACTTTGATCATGTGGGTGGCAACATGTGGCATTCTGACTAAATGCCAACAATTCCCTGCCTTCTCTTTTCCATGGGTTTGTATGTCAAGGCCCTAATTTGAAATAGAAATATTGCTGGCCAGATTGTCAGGTCATCACCTAAAACTGGTCTGGGAGTAGATTTAATACAATTCACTGATGTAACCATTCATTCTCCTCTGAAAGACAAATAAAAATAACAATAAAATATAAACAAATACAATAAGTATAATATTTATATAATATATAATAGAATGAAAATGAAATATGCAATAATTTCACAGTGATGCTGAAGCTAGTTTTAAGCTTGCATACACTCATGTTCAGATGTTAGACCAACTACCAAAGCCGGTTTGGGTGCTGTCCCTAGTGCATACACTCATGTTCAGATGTAAGACCAACTACCAAAGCCGTTTGGGTGCTGTCCCTAGTGCATACACTCATGTTCAGATGTTAGACCAACAACCAAAGCCGGTTTGGGTGCTGTCCCTAGTGCATACACTCATGTTCAGATTTAAGACCAACTACCAAAGCCGGTTTGGGTGCTGTCCCTAGTGCATAAACTCCTGTTCAGATGTAAGACCAACTACCAAAGCTGGTTTGGGTGCTGTCCCTAGTGCATACACTCATGTTCAGATGTAAGACCAACTACCAAAGCCGGTTTGGGTGCTGTCCCTAGTGCATACACTTATGTTCAGACGTAAGACCAACTACCAAAGCCGGTTTGGGTGCTGTCCCTAGTGCATACGCTTATGTTCAGACGTAAGGCCAACTACCAAAGCTGGTTTGGGTGCTGTCCCTAGTGCATAAACTCCTGTTCAGATGTAAGACCAACTACCAAAGCTGGTTTGGGTGCTGTCCCTAGTGCATACACTCATGTTCAGATGTAAGACCAACTACCAAAGCCGGTTTGGGTGCTGTCCCTAGTGCATACACTCATGTTCAGATGTAAGACCAACTACCAAA
>JBBPDA010154670.1:3602-14324 GCA_037974385.1 Arnoldichthys spilopterus | reverse complement strand
AGTGTTCTGTATTGCTCTATAACTCCCCTATATAGATCTCTACAGAATTCTAAAGTGCTCTACAATGTTCTATAGTGCTCTGTAATGCTCTATAACTCCCCTATATAGATCTCTACAGAATTCTAAAGTGCTCTACAATGTTCTATAGTGCTCTGTATTGCTCTATAACTCCCCTATATAGATCTCTACAGCATTCTAAAGTGCTCTACAATGTTCTATAGTGCTCTGTAATGCTCTATAACTCCCCTATATAGATCTCTACAGCATTCTAAAGTGCTCTACAATGTTCTATAGTGTTCTGTATTGCTCTATAACTCCCCTATATAGATCTCTACAGAATTCTAAAGTGCTCTACAATGTTCTATAGTGTTCTGTAATGCTCTATAACTCCCCTATATAGATCTCTACAACATTCTAAAGTGCTCTACATTGTTCTATAGTGTTCTGTATTGCTCTATAACTCCCCTATTTAGATCTCTACAGAATTCTAAAGTGCTCTACAATGTTCTATAGTGCTCTGTATTGCTCTAACACTCTATAATGCTCTAACACTCTATAATGCTCTATAACTCTATATTCCTCTATAACACTCCATAAGGCTATATAGCACACCAATTTTATTCTCTATTCTAGTGCATTCTATAGAACTTTGTAATGTTCTATTGCACTATACAACACTGCTCTAAATGCTCTATAACACTTTATTGTCTTGTAACACTATATAATGCTCTATAATATTCCACAAACCTTTTTAACACTGTATAATGCTATACAGCACTGTACAGCAAATATTCTATAACATAACTCTCTATGGTGCTCTGTAATGCTTTATAACGCTCTATAACCCTCTATAATGCTTCGTTTCTCTGTACAGTGCTCTGTAATGTTTTATAACCCTCTATAATGCTCTATAAGGCTCTATAACACTCTACAACGCTTTGAAATCTTGATGGTGCTCTATATGGCTCTGTAAGGTACTATAATTATCTATAATGCTATGTAATGCTATAATGTTCTGTAATGTTGCAGGGGGCGATATGGCATCATAATATGGAATAATAATAACAGTTAATCATAAAAGTTAACAGTGGACAGTTTATTCAGTTGCAGTCCACCTGCCAGCAACAGGACGGCAGTGACTTCACACAGCAACTGACAGTAAAGTCAAACAGAAAAATCCCAAACCAAACGACAGCAGGAATCTGCAGCGCGGAGATGCAGGATGAGTTCAAACACAGTGCTGAGGCCCTGCCTTTTGAAGAGAGTGTGGGAACGAGGGGTAAAGTGGCCGTGTTGCCGGGGCAGGACTGTGGCGGAGGGCAGTAAAGCAGGCCTTGGCTGAAAAAAAAAGAAAAGGTCACTCTGTTTAAACAAGACAAAGATTACAGTTCGGCCGCTTCCACTCTAATTAGCAGCGGGATGGGGCCAAGCCCAGGCTGCAGTAAACACCGGCTCTCGGAGCCGTAATGAGCTGCCACTCAGCCAGAGAGCAGCCCAGAGACGCTAACCCCAACTCACCCTGCTCGCCCTCTGCAGACCTGATCACACCATTGTAACACTATGCTAGCAAATGCTAGCAAAGCCCAGTAATGCTAACACAGTGTTCAGGTGTGCAGTTGTTAGTACCTACTAAGTGAAGGTCCAAGGAAGGACAACTGGTGAATCAGTCACAGGTTCATGGGCACCCAAGGCTCACTGACGCACGTGGGGAGTGAAGGCTAGCTCATTCAAAACTTAGTCAAGCCTGCGTATGCTTCCGAACACACCACGATCATTACCCAGAGCTGTTTCAGCATCAGGAGGGACACACTCAGTATTAGGCAAGTGGTGTTAATGTTATGGCTGATTTGTGTACATCTTGGTGCCCAGTACAACACAATGCTAACAGTTACATGAATCCAGTGGATCCTCGTACGCACAGTAATTGGTCACACAGCACAAGCTGAAGTCCCCACAGCACCAACCCTGAACACGACTGCGTGACGCAGAGCTAAAAACAGCGAGCTGTGCGGCTGAACTGGGCCTAAACGCGGGGTGCAGGGGAGCTCAGTGGGGATGTGGGAATGTAAAAGTGAAGGTTTTAGTGGAGAGGGAGAAGAGAAAGACTGTATGTCATCACTGTAACCACAGCCATGCACAGACACACTGTTCCCACCATTCCCACTCACGTCTCTCACCGAGCACTCAGCCGGTCCTTCCAGTGACGAGCGACGGCGTCTCAGTAAACACCAAGCTACAGGGAGTGTAGGGGGCAATATGGCTTCAATCGTTTAATCCAAAAAGCCCTTTAAGGCTCTGTAGGACTCTATAATGTTCATATGATCCACATGGCCATTCTCATAATGTAATACACCACAGGAAGTGAACAGAGCACTCTATTACACTCTATAATGCTCCATAACACTATTACACTCTATAATGTTTCATATCACTCTGTTATACTCTATTACACTCTGTAATGCTCTATAAAACTATTACACTCTATAATGCTCCATAACACTCAATTATACTCTATTACACTCTGTAATGCTCTATAAAACTATTACACTCTATAATGCTCCATAACACTATTACACTCTATAATGCTCTATAAAACTATTACTCTCTATAATGCTCCATAACACTCAATTATACTCTATTACACTCTATAATGCTCCATAACACTATTACACTCTATAATGCTCTATTAAACTATTACACTCTATAATGCTCCATAACACTCAATTATACTCTATTACACTCTGTAATGCTCTATAACACTATTACACTCCATAATGGTCCATAACACTCAATTATACTCTATTACACTCTATAATGCTCTATAAAACTATTACACTCTATAATGCTCAATAACACTCAATTATACTCTATTACACTCTATAATGCTCCATAACACTATTACACTCTATAATGGTCTATAACACTTTATTATACTCTATTACGCTCTGTAATGCTCTATAACACTATTATACTCTAAAATGCTCTATAACGCTCTATTATACTCTATTACACTCTGTAATGCTCTATAACACTATTATACTCTAAAATGCTCTATAACGCTCTATTACACTCTGTAATGCTGCATAACACTCTAATACTCTAAAATGCTCTATATAACGCTCTATTACACTCTGCAATACTCCATAACACTCTATTATACTCTATTACACTCTGTAATACTATAGAACACTCTTATACTCTATAATGCTCTAGAACACTCTGTAATGCTCTAGAACACTCTTATACTCTATAATGCTCTAACACTGTTTTATACTCTGTAATGCTCTATAACACTCCTATACCCTATAATGTTCCATTATGTTCTACTGCAAACTACTACACTCTGTAATGCTCCATAACACTCTATTATACTCTATAACACTATTATACTCTATTACACTCTGTAATGATCTACAACACTATTACACTCTGTAATGCTCTAAAATGCTCTATTACACTCTGTAATGCTCTACAATGCTCTTTTACAACCTATAATGCTCTTTAACGTTTAGTTTATCATTTTCATTTTCTTATATTATGCCTTAATTCAATGCTTACTTTCACTATTTCACTAAATGATTTTAATGTATTTATGCAAAATATTTACTGAAGCACATTGAGCTGGATTTATTGTATAAAACGTGCCACAAATAAAGTTTCATTATAAATAATAAAAATTAAAAAATCATATAATATAATAAAGACGAACCTTCTAAGGCTGAAGAGTCCAAAGTTTAAACAGGGCTTCAGTTTGCTCGTGAGCATTTGGCTGAAAAGTAAAAACTTTTTCGGTTCTGGGCCCTGCGGAGGCCTTCGGTTCCTCCTAAGCTGCGCTTACCAGCGGACCACAGGCTAAACAGCGGTTACTTTATTTAACGTCTTAAATCCAAGGCTCTGCCCTGAGGTTTGCATAATGACAAAGAAGCGCCTGTGTAAAAAGCGGCTCCTCCAGGGCGCGCGGCTCCTCTCGGCACTTTTAATCAAACCCTCTGACCGTTCCTGTAAACACGCGCTGCAGATGCACCTCTCCACCACCCAGACCTGCTGTTCTTCACCCAAACCTTCCCATCACAGCAACCCTCGCTCACACTGCGGCGGGGGACGGGCCGCCAGAGAGCTCGACGTGATGGGAGCGTTTAGTACTTGTGTAGTACCACAGGGTTCCTAAACCTTTCTGGAGGTCACCGGGTTCAGAACTGGACTAGGGGTGGGCAGTATTAGATTTATCATTATCTTGATGAATTGTGTCACTTATAGTGTTAAGAAAATATATAATTATTTATATAAAATATAAGTTAAAAAATAAATTAACTAAACAAATAAATAAAAAAAAATATTGGCACAATATTATATTAATACATTGGCCCAAGGTATAATTTATTTAATATTAATTTACCATTTAAAATATTTTTAATAGACTTTTATTTTTTGTCTGCACGTCTACTCTGTAAACATTGCTTCTGAAGTCCGTAAGGTGGCGCAAGACCTCACAACAGAAACTGAAAAAGATTCAAATGAGGCCGAGTCACTTATAATCGTGTCCTAAATATGGCGACGGAAGTATAGTGACTCCTGATAGGGCGAAAACATTGTCGCCGCTATTAGGTTCACGCTCTCAGTGAAGAATCATGGGACGGATACGGCCCTCGACGCAATCCAACTGCACATCCGACCAAACGCGAGTCTTGCGTTTGATCTGCGCTCACCTGATGCCAGAAACGTCAGAAAAACAATTGACTCTGGCGTTTGTGGCATCAGGTGAGTGCGGATCCGTGTGGACAGGGCCTTACCGTCCGGCAGACTTGGCACGGGAGGTGCATCGCTGCCTCCTGCTGGTTAACAACAACAGCGCGTTTGGTCTGAGGTCTTGGTTTGAGGAAGCGAGAGTCGATCACTGGAATCAAACGGCGAATTCACAAAATGACAAATCTATTCCCGGATGTAACTGGACAAACTTACAGCTCCCCCACTCAGCACCGGCCATTATCTGACCACAGATTTTATCTGGGTGGGGGACCGTTCTCACCGCACCGGTGACCCTCATACTGTAGATCTCACCTCACACAGCAGTGTAGCCTCACACAGCGACGGTGCTCAGTTCAACAGAGCACTGACCCACAGAGCCCCCATCCAGGAGAACATGCCCATACCAGCCTTCACACACACACACAGGCCCCCCGGGCTCTTCAGAGCAACACACACACAGGACCCCCAGGCTCTTCAGAGCACCACACACACATACACTGATGTCTCATCAGAGGAGAGATGCGATTACGTCTACCAAAACATTCCACACACCTGTCTGATCATTTACCCTTTAACTCTGAGGGTCTGTATGTAGGTCAACACAGCTCCTCCCACACGAGCGGCTGAAATAATTTATGTTGAACACTGAATCCGCAATATTCATATTCATACTGGGTACTTAATTCTTTGTGAGTACTGAAATAATCATCATACTCATACTATAATATATAGTATATATAATAATCATACTAGACAATGACTGATTCATAGTGGATACTGAATAATTCATAGTGGATACTGAATGATTTATAGTGGATACTGAATAATTCATAGTGGATACTGAATAATTCATAGTGGATATTGAATAATTCATAGTGGGTACTGAATGATTCATAGTGGATACTGGATAATTCATAGTGGATACTGAATAATTCATAGTGGGTACTGAATGATTCATAGTGGATACTGAATGATTCATAGTGGATACTGAATAATTCATAGTGGATACTGAGTGATTCTTAGTGGGTACTGAATGATTCATAGTGGATACTGAATGATTCATAGTGGATACTGAATAATTCATAGTGGATACTGAAAAATTCCTAATGGATACTGAACAATTTGCAGTAGATTATTTCGTAGAGCATTCTGAATAATTCATAGTGAATACTGAATAATTGAGTGTGTGTGTGGGTGTGTGTGTGTGTGTGTGTGTGTGTGTGTTGTCGTTTATTCAGGTCAGATCTAAAACACACCTGTCCAGCTGAAATCACAGCAAAGCTGCAGCAGCAGAGTCTGCAGAACAGACCAACAGTAACACACACCACAGCTTCACAACAGGGCATTTAAACCCCCAGGGTACAGATCTGAAAGGGGGCAGTAGGGAGCAGTAGGAGGGGCAGTAGGGAGCAGTTGGAGGGGCAGTAGGAGTAGGGAGCAGTTGGAGGGGCAGTAGGGAGCAGTTGGAGGGGCAGTAGGGAGCAGTTGGGGGGGCAGTAGGGAGCAGTGTGTGTGTGGGGGGGGGTCGTGCACACGCTGTTTTCATTTGTATAAATGTTGTGTAAACGTTTCAGTCGTCCAAACCAAATTTCTCCCAGAGGGCCAATAAATAAAGCAGCAGTACACAGCCTCAATCAGACACACACACACACACACACACACACACACACACACACACACACACACACACACACACACACACACACACACACATGCATACAGACATGCACACGGACACACACACAAAAACACAAACACACACACACAAACACACACACACAAACACATGCATACAGACATGCACACGGTCACACACACACACACACACAAAAACACAAACACACACACACAAACACACACACACATGCATACACACATGCACATGCAATGAGCTTCAGTCTGAGCATTAGTCTGATCATGAGGAGCAGCTCTTTAGGCCAAAAGTGTGGAATTAATTCCGAACAACTGTAAAAACACTACAAACGCATAAAACAGGGAGTTTTAATTTTAAAAAGCAGGAAATACCTTGGATGCACTGCAGCGAACCGTCCTCAGCTCTAATGGTGAATGTTTCTCCTGGGTTCACCTGCACCAGGATGACCTGCAAAACATCAGACCATGTGTGTTACAGTACAGTCACACACACCGTGTTTACACACATCACCTGTAACATTAACACCACCTGCTTAATACTGAGTGTGTCCCTCCTGTTGCTGAAACAGCTCTGACTGTGGTGCACTGTGTGTTCTGACCCCTTTCTATCAGAGTCAGCATCACTTTTTACACCACAGTAGCTCTTCTGTGGGATCCGACCAGACAGGCTAGTGTTCATCCCCATATGCATCAGTGAGCGGATTAAATACCGATCTTCCACCTTAAATACTAATATTCCACCTTAAATACAGCACTGAAGCAGCTTAAATACTGATGTGTGTGTGTGTGAGTGTGTGTGTGTGTCTGTGCATGGAATTTGCAGGGAGGTCTGTGCAGTTACTTCCTACTTTACACACGCACACACATACACACAGGCTGTCTGCTGCCACTGCCACTGCTGTTGCTATGGTAACAGCACAGCATACTACCTACAAACAAGGAGGAAATAGGAAAAAGCCCCTCCCTTCTTATCAAACTGTTACACACACACACACACACACACTCATAGTTTCTCACCTGCAACAACAACCTCCATAACCTTGGCAACAACCTGTTGGTCAGAGGCACCTACTCAACTAAACATAAGAGCAGACGAAGGGTGTGTGTGTGCGGATGTGGGACTGTGTGTTTCAGCAGCACTTCACCTCTTTTATCTCTCTCTCTCTCTCTCTCTCTCTCTCTCTCTCTCTCACTCTCTCTCATCAGTGCAGACTGTCACATATGGGCCACTGTGATGTCATCAGTGCAGACTGTCACTTACGGGTCACTGTGATGTCATTAGTGCAGACTCACTTACGGGTCACTGTGATGTCATCAGTGCAGACTGTCACATATGGGCCACTGTGATGTCATCAGTGCAGACTGTCACTTACGGGCCACTGTGATGTAATCAGTGCAGACTGTCACTTATGGGTCACTGTGATGTCATCAGTGCACCCGGTCACTCACAGGCCACTGTGATGTCATCAGTGCAGCCGGTCACTTATGGGTCACTGTGATGTCAACAGTGCAGCCGGTCACTTACAGGCCACTGTGATGTCATTAGTGCAGCCGGTCACTTATAGGCCACTGTGATGTCATCAGTGCAGATTGTCACTTATGGGCCACTGTGATGTCATCAGTGCAGCCGGTCACTTACAGGCCACTGTGATGTCATCAGTGCAGATTGTCACTTATGGGCCACTGTGATGTCATCAGTGCAGCCGGTCACTTACAGGCCACTGTGATGTCATCAGTGCAGATTGTCACTTATGGGCCATAGTGATGTCATCAGTGCAGATTGTCACTTATGGGCCATAGTGATGTCATCAGTGCAGCCGGTCACTTACAGGCCACTGTGATGTCATCAGTGCAGACTGTCACCTATGGGCCACTGTGATACCATCAGTACAGCTTTCTGCTTGTAAGTCACTATCATGTCAAAAGAGCAGCATGTTCTTTATACGCAATTGTGAAGTCATCAAAGTAGTCTGCCCGTGACATGTCATAGTGATGTCTTCAGTGAAGCCTGTAACGCATGGGGTCTGTGTGATGTCATCAGTGTAGCCTGTCATTCACATGGACCTGTACATGTTCCACTTCACAGAATACTCCTCTACCACTAGCACTTTCTCTCTATGTAGCTTGCACTCTTCCACTCTTCTATCCTTCATTTTTCTCTCCATCTTTCCATTAACACCTATTCATTTTGCACCTCCATGAAACTATAACCAACAAAACCATCAAGAAAGATGCAGTGGTTGTCACAGAGCCTTTCATCCCTCCATCACTCATTAAAATCCTTCATTTACACACACACACACACACACACACACACACACACACACACACACACACACACACACATACACACATACACACATACACACTAAATCTCACCTGCTGTGCTGCATCTCCATTTACCATGGGAGGCATCATGGCCACCTCTCCGCCCAGCAGTGGCGGCGGCAACTCCAGCGGCATCGGGTCCGTCATCATCATAGTGACGTACATTCATGGAGAAATACAATGGACTGGCCTTCTGCAGAGAGAGAGGGAGGGAGGAGGGGAGAGAGAGAGAGAGAGAGAGAGAGTTGGTAAATTGCAGTTCATGCCACAATAACACCTTTAGAGGGTAGCGATGAGTGCTGTTTGTTTATTTGAGGTTTTTTAATGCCTTTAGACACCGATGATGAGTAATAACCAGTCAAATCTAGTCACCTGAAGCTAAGAAATGCAGAGATACTGAATCAGACCTGCAGAAACATTTTGTCCCAAGTTGGCTTGAAATGTTAGGGTACAAACGTTATAAACATTATAAACACTCTTATTCACATGAGGTCAGCAGCTTTTCAGTTTCCACAGATGAATTATAGTGATGCAACAGATCTGAACCTAAACCAAGTTCCACAGTTCTGCAGTCTATGTTTCAGCTTGTGTGTGGAATTGTCTGTGAATTATGACTGAGGATCAGTTTGCTTAAGCCTCTGGATTCCAATGGAGATTAAATGTGCTAGAGCCACAGGATTCCAACCAAGGTTAAATGTGCTAGAGCCACAGGATTCCAATCAAGGTTAAATGCACTAGAGCCACAGGATTCCAATCAAGGTTAAATGTGCTAGAGCCACAGGATTCCAATCAAGGTTAAATGTGCTAGAGCCACAGGATTCCAATCAAGGTTAAATGCGCTAGAGCCACAAGATTCCGATCAAGGTTTCATTTGCTTGATGGAAGTAATTTGCACTCGAGTCACGATATGAAATATTATGCAGTAAAGGCAGAGCTTCGTGAAGAGGCAAGTGAGGCAAGTGACACCTGGACGTCGGAGCTGCAGAGCGGTCTGATCAATTGATCAGCGGTTTAATCAACTGAACGGGGGTGTCAAACTCTGGTCTCGGAGGGCTGGAGTCCAGCAAAGTTTGGTGATTTCCCTGATCAAACACAGGTTTAGGGAGTGTGTTTGAGGAAAGGAAGTAGTAAGTAGTGCTGGACTTCGGGCCTTCAGGACCGGAGTTTAATACCCCTGATGTAAACACAAACTGTTCATGAAGGTTTACATACAAAGAAAAACCTCCCCCTGCACTCTGATAGGCTGCTTCCAGGCATCTAGTGTAAACAACACGAGATCCTGGAAAGAGAGTGAGGGGCATTACATTTACACACTCTGTACTGCACACTTAACACAACTTCCATGCTACATTTTATGACCTCACATGCTGCACACACCGCCAGACAGACAGAAAGACAGACGGCCACCCACACAGCAAAGCCAGTGATTAATGATCCTTATAGAACCACCAAACCACACCATCACAGAGTGAGAGAAACTCACACACACACACTAGCTGTATAGGCGTAGCCAGAGTTGGTATGAAGGGTGGTACAGCTGGTTATAGGCCGGAGGGGTCAGCTTGCAAGCATGATGTTCCAGAAACATCTCTACAGTGAGGATCATTATCTAATACCTACTAATACCTCACCTCAGATCTCTCACCAACACAGCATTTTTCTACCTGACCGCTCCTCTTCCTCACTGATAATGATGCTGAAACTCTGGTCCATGCAGTCACTTTGTCCCCCATAGTTTTGCTCAAGTTTCTCTTTACTTATCTGCCATCAGTATCTATTCCATAGCTGCAATGCATTCAGAACTCTGCTGCAAGAGTCCTCATCCACACCAAACACGGCTCCCATCACCCCCATTCTCTCCGTTACACTGGCTAACGTAACGCTAAAGTAAAAGTGAAGGAATCCTGTGGCTCGAGCACATTTAACCTTGATTGGAATTCTGCGGCCTAAGCAAATTTTACCTTGATTGAAATTCTGTGGCTCGAGCACATTTAA
>JBBPDA010154660.1:0-19211 GCA_037974385.1 Arnoldichthys spilopterus | reverse complement strand
CTGGAGGAATGTTGTTTTGTTTCACTGTGTACTGTGTGAACTGTATATGGTTGAAATGACAATAAAAGCCTACTTGATTTGACTACTACTTGATAACCGGACGAGACAAGACGGACCCTTACAACAACACACCCTTTTAACCTTTATATTGTTTGCATGGAGCTTGAGGGCGCACACAGCATGCCAGCATCCCACACAAAGTGATATGGGAAATTTGCCAACATGTTGATTTTTAAAAAAATAGTAATAAAAATAATAAACTCTCCTTAAATGCACATACTAATCAGACCCTTTTATTTGTTAAAAACAAGTTTTATCTTTATTTAACAAAGGGTATTATCCAAACTGTTTAAGGTGAATGTAACATCATGTAACTTATTGATTATTTATTTATATATCTTATTTCTGATTTCTGTCTAAACAGTAGTGGATGTTTTTATGCTTTTATGCACACATAAAAGCATATCTAAGCTGGCAGGTGACAAACTACAAACTGAATACAAAGTTCTGGTCCATAGTTGTATCCATTCAATTTTAGCAAGTGTCTCTTCTGTGTCTACAGAAGAACATCTTCAGCATTTTTGTCCTTTTCCACTTGCTTTTGGGTTGAATTTTACAATTATTACTTGTTTTGTTATGGCGCTGAGCATAAGATAAGACAATATAACACACATTTAGTACCATTCATACAGCATTTAGAAGAATACAGATACAAGATCAAAATAAACAACAGAAGTCAAATTGCCCCCTGCATTTCCTGTACTGTATTACAATCTACAGTGTAAGCTTTTCCACCAGACCTGTACTGTTGTAAATGTTCTGCAGATGTAGTTTACATAATGTGGATATTTATTAGTACTTCACAATTATCTGTTAATGTCTGTTAATTGTTATTGCAATAACATTACAGATGTCATAGAAGGCTACAATATGCAAACGAGTGTCTACCCACTCAAAGAACTTCTTAGAACTTAGAACTGATTGGTTTGGTGACCTTACAAAAACTATTATTTGAAGACTGGTTGTTTTTTAAGTTTAGTTTCCATATATGGATTTTATGGATGGAGAGTGAATGTACATTTTGCAGCTTTAACATTAGGCTACTTATATGTTTCAAGGTTTTTTAATTAGAGGAAAGTAATTATGGACCCTTTAATACTTTGAAAGGGATCATAATTATGCAATATGTTGCAGTGCAATTGCAATATTACTATTTTGTACAAATTCCATGGCTATACTGTATATTATTTTTGAATGTCCAATGTATATAATCTTAAAGCAACAGTTCAATGAAAAATTCTTCCCATAACTTACACCACTTCACCACAAAAGTTACAATATTCATCAAGAACACATCATGATTAAAGGCTCATATTCTATTTTTTTATTGTACTTTTCTCCTTACAAAGTCTGTGTGAGTCATTTTTTACATGGCTGTTTTTCAACCTTAGAAAGAATTTGTTAGTCTGCCTCTAGGACTAATACATGCTGTTGACTGATCAGATTTGAATGTATTGACTGGGGAGAGAATGGCATATTTTGAGAATTTTGTACACTTTAAGCATGTTAACAAAAATGCATCAAACTCTTATTTCAAATAAGTGAGGGAAATTCAGTTTTACTTTATATGGGCCTTTTAAAAGATGAAATAATATGTGAGTGTAATGGTGCACAATCACAGTGAAATTGTTTATACTATGGACTGTTTGACTGTTATTCAGATACTCTTAAAGAACTTATCTGACTGTGTTTATTCGATTAGTCAAAACTAAATATCTTATGCAGTATTTTGAATATCTGTGGTTCTTACTCATGTTAAAAGTCCCATCCAAATCTGCCATGTCAGTCATTTTTACAGCCCATTCGTATGAATGCTATATTTTGTGGGAAAAGTACGTATGGAGGCACATAATGTATTTTTTGTCCTACATTACCAAATATAAAAACAGTGACAGAAAAGTTGAACAATGCTAATGACACACTGCATTCACTTAAAACTGCACAGAAGATGGTCAGGGTGAATTATTAATTTAATTATTAAATTAAGCATCTTTTCTAACCATTGTGGCTGGAAATCAGTGTATAAATCAAGTAGCCACTTTCATTTCTATCCTTTATAGCAGATGTTCTCAAATCTGGACTTTGAATCTAGATTCTGGTCCTGGATTTTATAATCACCAGTAGATATGACTCTATGTGGCCAATTGATTATATCAACAGTTCAGTTGACTGTTTTGGCACACTTGTTAATGCTGCAGTTATGAAGAATTTCATCCTAGACTGCTGTTTGACTGAGGCACAATACTGAATGAAGCCAAGGAAAAACTTCCTAAGCTGAAGGAAAAAATCTTAAGTGGAACCAAGACTCAGAAGGGAAACCCATCCTCCTCTGGTTGACAGCAATAATAAACAAAAAGAAATCAGAAAAGTATCTCATATTATACATGTGGCATCAGCTAAAAGCCTAAAAGCCTTAAAAGTAAGATTTAAAATAAGTACAGATAAAGTGCATGATTTCTGTGCAAGTACGTCTTCAGTTGGGGTAGATCTAATCTCCATGGGGAGTTAGCTCCATAATGACTAAGCCATTTAACTGACTAAAAATACAGAAAAATGTTTCACACTGGAGCAAAGTGGAATATGACAATGTACTTCGCAAAGGTGCACACAGTAGGATAGCTATATCCTTTGTTTTGTTGGGCTGTGCTCAGGTGGATGGATGACGCCATTGTCCGGGACATCACCCCACGGCTGATTGGAGATCGGCCCAACACTTACACCTACACAAAAGCATTGGCGGAATGTGTAGTGCAGCAGGAGAGCGGGAAGCTTAATATCGGCATCATCCGGCCCTCAATCGTTGGAGCTAGCTGGCAGGAGCCGTTCCCTGTGAGTTCAAATCTGCCTAACACAGATATTTCTTTATTTATTTATTATCAACTATTAATCCACTAATCTATTTTGCCCTCTTCAGTTCTTCTCTTCCCCCATACGTCATGCCGTGTATTATATTGCACCATATTTGCTGTGTGGGTCATATGAACATAACATAAGCATTATCCATCTTACATATAGGCTTATTACTTGCAGTAAAGTGAGCATTGTTTATGAAGGTCCCAATGTTGAAAACATGCTGTTTTAAAAAATATTTTCACAGGTTGAAGCCAAGGTCATGTTTAAATCTTGTGCTAATATATTTCACTGCATTTGCAGTTTATGCGCCTTCAGTTGCACTGCATGCTAATGTGGGACGTGATGGCAGCACTCTGGCTTTTCAAGGCACTCCTGGATAGCAGCCCTTTATGATAAAAAGAACAGAAACCCTCTCACTACTTACTACTCCTTACCAGTCCTGTAGTACACAGCACAGTTTACTTTGTTTTTCCCCCATAATCAACATATTTGAATTGTATTTAACTAAGCATTGGTTACTTTCTCACTGTCTCTCTCTTTCTCTCTCTCTCTCTCTCTCTCTCTCTCTCTCTCTCTCTCTCTCTTTCTCTTTTATTCTTTTTCTTGCTTTTTCTCTTTCTCTTTTTCTTTTTTTTTCTCTGCATTTCTCTTTTTTTTTCTTTTTCTTTTTATCTCCCTCTCTCTAGGGGTGGATTGACAACTTTAACGGACCAAGTGGCGTCTTCATTGCGGTAATTTTGACTGCACTGCTGTTGAATTATTAAAGAGATTTTTTTGATTTATCAGCTAATTTAGAAAAAGAAAGTAATTTAGAATATACAGTCAACTTTACTTAATAAAGCTCCCCAATTATTTCTCTCTGTAATATCACTCTCAGACAGAACAGATGTGTGTGTATGTATACAGATATATTCAAATATAAATCACTTTAAATGCCATAAGTTATTAAGCTTTATTTATGCATTTAAACTGCACATTTACTAAGAAAAGCCCCATGTGTGTGTGACAACAGTGTGTGTATGGTTTTAGGCAGGTAAGGGCATCCTAAGGACCATGAAAGCCAGCAACGACGCAGTGGCTGACCTGATCCCAGTGGATGTGGTCATCAACCTCACATTGGCAGCAGGATGGTACACAGCAGTACACAGGTCAGAACACACAAGCACACAATTCTTATTTTTAAATGCTTTAGTTTTTTTCTATGCAAATAGTGAAGTTAATGTCTATGTATGAATGAACAATGATTTAAAAACTGTGGTAAATTCACAGAATAAAACAGTTGATGTGCATTAAAATGTATGGAAGTGTGTTTTAGAAGATGTATACTTAATTCACAAAGAATTCTGAATTTCGTTTGACCGGGGTGCATACACCTGTATAGGCGAGCAGTATTTTATTTAATCTGATTATATTTAAATGCTTATATGTGTTTCAGACCAAAATCTGCTGTGGTCTACAACTGCACGACCGGTGGCATCAACCCGTTCCACTGGGGGGAGATTGGTACGTACAGAAATTTAGAAAGCCACACACACACACAAGAAAACATGACATGTGCGCATATGTGTGTATACAAGTGCTCTGAGGATGTGTGTTTTGTTGCGAGTCTTGTGTACCCAACTGTATAGGTGTTGTTTGTTTATTCACATAGTATGTGTGTGTGGGTTCTCGTTTGTCTTTGGAGCCCTGGGCCAGGCAGTGGGTGGAGGAGTCAAAATCTGACTTCACCATAGCAACAGTGGGGTGAGAGGGTCATTTTCATCAGCATTCCCATGGCAACCAGCACTGGTCCATGAGTTATGTAACACAAAGCTTCATGGGCAGAGGGCTGGTTACACACATCTGATAAATAAATACAGTTAAGAGACATTAGGCCTGAGTGATATAATAATCATTAAACTAACAACAACCACTAGGTGGCACTGTGCCTTTAATTCTGTAGGTCGGAGGTGTCCAACTTCGGTCCTGGAGAGTCAGTGTCCAGCACAGTTTGGCTTTTTCCCCGCTCAAACACACCTGGTTAAACTCCCCCTCTTAATTTCCAGGTGTAGTGAGTGTGTTTGAGGAAGGAAAGTACCAAACTACGCTGCCCTCCAGGAATGTATTTGGACACCCCTGCTGTAGGTGATGAGGGAGAAGAAGTCTAGCTTTTCAAACAGTACCACATAAAGTTAACTTTTAGCTATTTTCAGTTAGCCTGACATTCAGGTAGCTGATGACTTGGGAAAGCTATTTATAGTGTTGAATTTATGGATAGTATAAAAGCCTGTGAGTTGGCTCAGAGCTAAGGGGATCGTGGAATTGGGGAGGTGGGTGAAAAATGTGGAATAATTTCAGAAATCTTTTTATGTGTAAATAAGCTTAATATGGTTATAATATTACCAATCTGGTTGTTTTGTTCTTGTTTTCTTTATTTACTTACTAGTTACTGCAATTCTAAAATAATTGTTCTGTATTTTTATCATACTTGCATGCCATTTGCTGCCTGGGTCGGGTACACCAAAATGAAAGTGTTTATTTCCAATTAAGGTATATTTTCATCTTTTCTTCCTTTTTTCAGAGCACCACGTGATGTTGACATTTAAGCGGAATCCTCTTGAGCAGGCTTTCCGTCGGCCAAATGCCAACATCACTTCCAACTATCTGATCAACCAGTACTGGATTCTAGTCAGCCACAAGTTTCCTGCACTTCTCTATGACCTCTTCCTGAGACTCTCTGGCCAGAAACCACAGTGAGATCACCCTCTGATATTGCCCTCTGGGGCCAAATTCATTTGTGCTTAAAAACAGGAAAAATAAAATTTGGTCAATGATCTTCTTACCCCAAATGCAGTTGCTCAGCCAAGACAAGTTAAGAGTCTGAGGTTTGCTTCTTTAGTTTTCTGCGGATGCTACAAGGCAAATGTAGCAAACAATTACTAGGCCATAACCTCACCAGTTAGCAACTAACAAGATTGATTTGGGGAAAATATCTAATAATAAATCAATATATATTTACTAGTATTTTGATTTCAACTTAAATGTGATTATTTTCTTCAAATGATTTTCTTTCACCCAGGGCATTAAAAGTTGTTTGAACTTTAGGCTTGAGTACTAAATGTAATGTGCCAGACCACCAATTCATGAGCTCTGCATTATTAGATATCATTATTATTAAAGTCCACCAATTAAAGCTTCTCAATAATGTTTATATATATATACATATATATATACATATGATAATATATGACATAATTAAAACTCCAGCTCGATTGATTTGAAAATTGGATAAAAAATTTCAATATTTCAGTATTACAGCTTCGATTTTGTACTGTACTTTTATCCATGTTTATAGATAGCATGATGTCAGAAAGGGTCAGAAACAACAAAAGCAAGCATATTGGAGTCACCTTGACTTAAGGTGATTGTAACATGTTTTAGGAATAAATTAGCAACATGCTAAGTGCTGAGGTGCATGCTTCAATTACTTGCGAGATAAACAAAACCCTTGTAAATTCAGTGCAAAATTTAAGAACCAACCATGTTTTCTGATCAACTACAGCAAGGAAGGAAGAAGGAAGAAACTGGGGGAATATGGTTGAACTGATGCATCTGTATCTATGTGTAGGATGATGCGGATCTTTAACCGGCTGCACAAAGCCATCGGCCTGCTGGAGTACTTTAGCAGTCAGGACTGGGAGTGGAACTCGGACAACATGAACATGCTTCTGAACCAGCTCAGCCCAGAAGACAGGAAGGTACACACACACACACACAGCAGGCTTGTCATTATCAATGAATGTCCACTACAGCACACTAGAGTAAGCAAATTGCAGTGATTTTTTAATGTAAATATTGTTAAATCATGGAAAGATCTAAAAGCTTCATGTGATATATAAACACACATTTTAAAACTTACCATTTTCTACCAGTTTTTAATGGTAATTTAAGCAGTTCAGTTACAGTGAATAACCTTAAGTTGTACAAAGGTAAGTGGCTGCAATAAATTAACACATCAAAAATTTCATAGATTTCATAGGCAACAGGCTTTTCCCCAAGCATTAAGAACCTGGTGAACCTGGTGAACGTACAGCTTTCCTGCACCCGTGGAAGTCAATAAAGCCTTGAAGGTTAACCCAAACAATTTTCACAGGAACCCCAACTTCTGCTGATTACCTACAAACCCCTCTGTCTGAACAAAAGCAGAGCTGGAACACATTGTTTCTACAGCCTCTGATGCATTATTATCACATTACCATAGTGCAGGAAGTAGTACTGTATATCATTGTCAGAATGGGAATCAAAGACACACAGTAAGATATTGAGCCACAACATTCAGAATTCAGCAGTAAATTCAGTTAATAGAAGAGCAGCACTCCAGACTCCAGACATCAGCTCCTACAACTTGGTTTGGGATTAATTCAACAGAAAAGGGATGAAAGTAAAGCCGCAAAGGTTGGGGCACCTCTAGATATTCTCTTCATTAACTTTTAGGGTTTCATTTATTTTGTGCGCTTCAGGAAAGCTGTGATTTAACCAGGTTCTTCATTCCTGAAAAAATGCCTGTTTACCATTAAATTTACATTTTTTGTTGGTTTTTTTTGATTTAGCAATTTGCCCCTAAGTTTACCATTGTACATTACAGTTTACCACTGTAATCACACTGCTTAAATTACCAGTAAAAACTGGAAAAAACTTAAACGTTTGACCGGTAGTGTATATCTATATACATTATAGGCACCTAAAGGAATTATGATGTACTTCTGTGTGTAAAACAAAAAAAAAATGTCATAAGTGGAGCTTTTGCATGCAAGACTATGAGCCCTTAAAATACACTGGAGTACAGTCTAATGTCCTTCTCTCTCTTGCTCTCCTGCTCTCTCAGACATTTAATTTTGACGTCCGTCAGCTGAACTGGCCTGAGTACATAGAGAATTACTGCATCGGCACTAAGAAATATGTTCTGAATGAAGACATGTCCGATATCCCTGCAGCCCGGCAGCACCTACGCAAGTAAGATGCATACACACCCATAGACAAGGGTCAGTCCTTGAATACCATAAGGCTTTCCTGATTATCTTGAGATATGCTTAATATTTTCAAGAAATAATGTTATTCTGCCAAAGTGTGTTAACGTTTTTCATTTTAAGTTTTGGTACATTTGTTACCTGAAATGTGCTCTTTCCAATGGTATCAATTATTTTATGGTAGTTTGTCAGAAATGAGCAATATGTCTTTAAAATGTAGGACTGATGTGGTTGTTGCAGCGTGTATCTGAAACCTTTATTGCTGTGGCATATATATTTTTTTGACTGTAACAGAAATGAACAAAAAACATGAACATTTGCTACCTTTCCCTGTTATCATTTCTTAGGGTAAGCAAAAATGTTCCAAAGCCAACATGTTTTGTTCTGCCCATATTGTTTGCCCAAATGTAACCAGACCCTCTGAATTATAAGGTCCCGAACATTGAAATGACCTTGCATAAATGTACTTTTGTTCTCTTTTAAAACACCAGTTAATAACACCAGTTAATCATGCTGTCATGATGTCAGTTTATTTGCAGGAGTGTTGGCTTATATGCAGTATAATAAATATTAACATTTGAAAAATCTGATGTACTTCAGTGTGGTAATGTAGAGGACCAAAGTTGTTCCAGTGCACAAATGCTTATTTTTTTGTTTATATTCAGCAAGTTATTAAGTTCCAAACATGCTTCTCTGCACTTTCTATGGTTTGGTTTCACCTTAAAGTTAAAAATTATCCCTGGGAATTGTGCATGTAGCATCAATAGTTTAGAAGTTATGACTTCCCATTTGTAAAGTGAAACTAGGCCCTGAACTGTTCAAACACTGTTACTGGACTGGTTCCTTTAAAAGTACATTTTTGGTCTTGGACTATAATTGTACCATATTCTGTTGTTCTGAAGTCCTGTCTTGACTCCATGCTTTATAATTTAACACTAATTTTTTGTTATGAAACAACACATATGCTAATTTCCTGGGAGAGTACATGGAGTTTACCTTTATCTCATGTAGTCATATAATGTGACCTTAATGACCATTCGGTTCTGTTTACACTACAAATATATCTATGAGGATAACACCTGTACCTTTTTTCTGATAATGTAGAACTCATTCTAAGACCAAAAAAAGGTAATGCTCACTTTTCAGACTTTTCAGAAAGATTAAAAGACTTAAATTTGAACAATGAGAGTATTTCCTAAAGGCATTAAGCAAATGTGAGAATGTTTTTATATGAATTGAGGTGAATCTTCCCACATATACTAAGAGATGCACATGCTGCTGTTGATTTTTTGGCCTGTGTCTGTGCCTGCACCCATGTGTTGCTTATATAAATTAGGGGAAAATAAAATGACCCAATGCTTTTATTCTGCTTTTTGGTTTGTTTCTCGTTTTTCAATCACTCATCTTCTTTTTTCCTTGTTTCTTGCTTTTTGACCTTCTTTTTTAGGCTGAGGAACATCCGTTACACCTTTAACACCCTCCTGCTGGTCTTTATTTGGCGAGTTTTCATCGCTCGCTCTCAGATGGCCCGGAATATTTGGTATTTTGTAGTGAGTTTATGCTTCAAGTTCCTGTCATACTTCAGAGCCTCCAGCACACTGACCAACTGACCAGGAATCAGCCGTTAGACCTGCGGCCCTCCCAGCACATATACACACAGCTCTCTTTAGCCAATTTCGCCATCCGTTCATCAGTGCTCGTCCTCAAAGCCCAGCATTGAGGCATTCCTGCTGTTTTTAGAGCTTTTCCCCTTTTATAACGAGTCCTTTCAATTAAAAACAGCTATATATGCAACAACACCCCCATTTTACAGCCTTTTATGTACATTCGTTTTTTCTGTCTGAGACTTTTGAGTTTTCTGTCTAATATTTGTCCAGTTTGTCCTGAAACAAGGCCTTGACTTTTTTTATGACAGTAATGATGATTATTTTAGTGTACTTGAATCATGACCGTGTTCTATGTTATAAACCTAAATCTCTAAACCTTTGAATTTAAAGGCATTGTCTATGGCTACTGTTCAGAATGTTTTGATCATCTTCATCATCCATGTGTATGTTTTGTAAGTCCTAATCCACACCACTCTGGTGTTATGTGTATGTGTTTGGTTGCAGTGTGTGTAATGTCTGTAGTGCTCTGGCTCATTTAGAGGTCTGCCAGTGTGTTTTGCTGCAAAAGAATCTACCCTCAGAAAGAAAATACTAAACCTAAATTTTATTTTGTAAAACCTGTGGCTGTGTTCATTTTACAGTTAAACTTGTGCAGAAAAACTCCCTAAATACAGTCATTTCATACTAACTTTTTTTTCTTTTTCTTTTTTTTGTCCGCAATACTTTCAGTTTCGGTCTGGTATTAGACAGTATATAAGATGATTATTTATTTAAATATGTGTGTGGTTGCCTTTGTATTCAGTATTACTCTCTGACTAGGAGGTAGCTGCTCTGGTCTGAATAATCAACTGTTGGTTAATCTTTTTGATGTGATCACTTTTTAAAAACACATGAAGAACTGAAATTCTATCATTAACCTAATTTGGCTGAAAATATGGCCGTGGCTCACTGGAATAAAGATACACGACTTTGACCATTTTAACTACTATGCGGTTAGATGCTGTGTAAGGGAAGCATTTTTATTTGGTCCAGCAAATTAAGCTAAAATGACTAAAGGTCTAAGGGGGGTTCTTTTATCTGGAACTTAATCCCTCTGTTTTGGCCACATTTACACTCTTGTCTGAAGTAACGGGTGGATGCTGTTTTAAGCTGCAGTATGTGTAGTGCTCGATCAGTCTGTTTCTTAACAAATACCATTTGGATTGTTCATTATGGTCACCTCCACTTTTTTTGCCTGTTTGTAAAGTTGTGTCTTCTGAGTTCACCTACTTTTACATCTTTGTAACAACTGGGGCTAGGCTGCCACATGCTAGCACTAGATTAATGTTGTTTGTATCTAAATGAACATAATATAATAGAGTGTGAGTGGCCTGTAAATATCCAGAGTATGTATATTACTGTTCAGATTGCATACCAAAAATGTACAAATGTATATTTGTTAATGGAGTGTTACTGTAGGTAGTGGAGGGACTTATAGCTAGTGTAGCCTAAGGGCTTTCCAAATTTCTTTATTTGAGGGACAAAAAGGGAAAAAGTGTCGACTCACTTTAAATGTTTTTCCTTTTATGTTGTTTTTTCATTTCGATACAGCAGTGATTCTTAATTCCACTTCTGGTTAACAAACCTATAATGTATAAATGTACACTGCCTGCCTAGGTTTTTACGATGTTTTTAATATAAATGGCCATGTTTCCTTTCAGTCTGCAGTAACTTGCCATATTAAAACACTATTTATCTAAAATCAGACTACAATAAATACATATTTATTACAGGTTATTATAATAATCATTTGTTAAGAAGACTGTTCACTGGGGTGGGATGCAGTGGGGGTGTTATTATAAGTATTCAAAACTTTAGGACAATTCTAAGGGCCCAGCAGTGACCAGGGTCCCTCAGAAAACGCTGTCTAAAAATAATATTATATAAAATTGGGCCAGTATTAAATTTTAATATTCTGTATTTTCTTACAAAGGTTCCAATATTTCTAGTGCTGCCCACAAACATGAATCATGTAATAGTAGATGTCAATTAAAAAAACAGGACTAGAATAGCATTACTTAAATTAATTCTTGTCTTGATTATTATCTAGCTTGGTCATCATTTAGGGGTTAAATTATGTTGATGAATGTAAAGGGTTTATGTTACTTAAAAAGCTATTGTTCCAAAAATTACAAAAAAACATTTACACACAGTATTGCTTTTCTCAGAATAATCTGTAATCTAAGCAGGTTTCAATTTAATATGCTAAGTTGTTGCGAACTGTCAAAACATGCTGGTGTGAAAAGATTTAAACACAACCTCTGCAGCAACCTATTTGAAATAGATAAAAAAAAATCTGCAAATGATAAAATGTTTCATTTAACAAGCAGGAACAAAAAAAAACAGTGATTGTGGCTTGTGCAAAAAACCTGACAGCTTTCCAGTTGTAAAGCCTCAACTCATTAGTCCTGATTTGACTCTGGAATTGTCAGCTGATGGCAGCTGCTGAGTGTAATGAATTCTCAGATTTTTTTTATAACATTCAAATGAATGCTTCAGCAGCTGGGGAATTTGAAAGCAAATTGATGCTCACAAAGCAGGGGAGGCTATTTAAAGATGTAAAAGCATCTAGTATCTTGCTTGATTTCTACTGTCCAAAATGCCATTATGAGGGGAACTGTCGAAATCCAGGAAAAACCATGAAACCAAGAAAAAAAACTGCTTGTACACTGGCCAGAAAGGAAAAGCAAAAGATTTCACAAACAAAGAAGTGGTGCAGCATTGATCCACAAACATGATCTGCATGGAAAACACTATAAAAAAAAAAACATTACAGGCAACCTCATCACAAAAGTCAATTTCTGAAGCATGCAAAATGATATTTGATGGATTTTACAAGTACATCATTTGATGAAAACACCTTGCCACTTGTTAAGCATAAGCACAGATCTATTATACTTTAGGTTTGTGTGGATTCAGTCAATTCTGGAAGCAAATGGTACAGTCAGTCAAGAAACTGAAGCTGAAAATAGGCTGGCAACAGGTCAATGATTAAAACCATAACACTAGATTTATCATGAACTACTTAAAGAAATGCAAGCTGAAGCTTTTGGAACAGCCATTGCAATCTGAGTCAAAAAATGTAGTATGTTAATATATTATTAAATATTATAGGTAAGAGTGGGCGGATGAAAAACTCCTACAGGAAAATTGTTCACTTGCCACACTTACTGTTTTTAATTGTTTCTACTTTTTAAGTTAATCAAATGTAATGATACTTTGTATTGACATCTGCAAACTGCATGGGGGTCAAGGGTCACCAGGAGTGGTATTGATGCCCACTGTGACAGACAGATCATAGTCAGAAACCTTTGCATGTTATCTAACAAAGTCCTTGTAGACTTTTACTGCCCAAACAGATCCAACATCCCAACTTACTTCTGAGAGCACCTTGTGTTAAAAATCTGCAGACAAAATGGCCTGTGTTCACTTTAGTGAAGGTTGGAAATAATCTGAGGTCTGAATTGTAGTGGTCTGTAGTGTAACTTGCTTCGTCTTCTTTCAGAGCAACTTCTTTCTACTATGTCTAAAACTTAGATTGTGTCACTAGCTACTACAGATTGCTTATAATCTAGTTTTTAACTAATTTTTAATAAAGTCCAAGTTCAAAACAAAAGGTGACTTTTAAAAAGTTACGGCATGCAACTCGCAGCATCTTGGAATGTACTTGAACATGTTCTGTTTAAGCTACTTGCATGATTCAGGCTCGATTTGTGCTTTGTCAGCTTTAGAGTTATTTCATATAACACAGTTCGCTTTATCCCAACCACAGATCCTTAAGAGTATGCTGTCCATAACATATCGCAGTAATGCAGTGAACAGCCTCAGAGTGTTGATTGCCCATTGATGGCTTGTTTACTCTCACCGCGAGACTGTCCTCTAGTGGTGAATTGCCAAAAATGCGTTTTTAGATTTTTGAGAAGAGTACAGAGGTGATCTGAACAAAATACCTGTTTACTGTTGTCACTTCTTCTAAGTATTTCTCTTTGGTAAGAGGAAGTACGTATATATTTATACAGATGGCATATTACATTACTGAATGGCCGACTGCCGCGTCTTTCTCAATGTATTGGAACTGCTTCCCTTCAGTTAAAAGTCCAGTTAAAATTTTTCAGTAGGGAGGCCGTCCCATATTTGAATGTTTTCCTTGGTATTCTGGACAGAAACCCAATCAAAATTTTATATGACATTTTAGACTGAATATTTCTCTCTCTTCCTTCCTCAAACTCACACATTCATAACATATTCTGTTTTGGAAGTAAGATGCATTCCATGAGACGCACAGCCATTTTTCTATCACTTTAATGCCTTTATGTCTTAAAGATTAAAAGAGATTTTATATTAATCAGCCTATTGTACTGCCAAGCAGGGTTGCAAGGTTCACTAACTATTAAAATAGCGTGATTTATAGATATAGTTCATGAGTTACATATAGTTATGATGTTATATATTGCGATTAATATTGATTATTGATCGGTGTTTCATAACATGGAATACAGCTATTTAGATAGGGATCCTTGGTCAACACAAACATGCATTCAGAGCACAATATATATCATTATAAGGCCATTTGATCTTATATTGCCGTTTGCAGAACAATAGACCAGACTAAGCAAACTGCTACTTTGTGATCTTTCATGTTTAACTTTTTCATTGATATGTCATGCATTGTGCAACCCTGCTGCCATACGTGTGTATATTAAGCAGCATTGAGGTGATACTTTGGCAAAAGCATTCCCCTTCAAACATTGATCAGATAACAGTGGAGCTATGTGGCTAATGTGGCTAACAAGTAATGGAAGCTTATACCCCACCAATTAGGAAAACCCAGGCCTAAATTGTCACACTCGCCTCTTCTTGTCTTATTTAACAACAGAGTTGTATCTATAAATGGGAGTTTTTTTGCTGAAGTATTGCTTTAATGAAGGAGAACATGACTGGAAGTAGAACAAAAGACTTTGGGGTAAAAAATAACAACCTGCAAATATAGAGATTTCTACACTATACAGTATGTTTACTCACCATGTATTTTAAGTGGACCAGAATATGGCAGGAAACATTCACAGCTCTGGAGATTAATGCTTATCTTTAGATGGCAGATTTTGTTTTGGATTGATTTGATTGATTTTTCAGTGTTTTTGGGCATTCATATTACATCTCATGACTATTCAATTTTCAAAATTTTTTTCTGCCCCAACACTGAACACAAAATTTATTCACTACTTTTATATAGACTGCATAGTTTTTGCCCCCACACAAGTTCACTTTTTTTAATCTATGTTTTAATCATGGACCCATGGAATTCCCCCCCTCATGAAACACTTCCCTTTCAGCTTATGCGTTCTGTGGTCCGTGCAGAGGATTTGCTCACTCACTGAACCGTCTGTCTGTCTGTCTGTCCGTCCATCTGTCTGTCCGTTTGTCTGTCCTCTCTTCTCTGTGCCGTCACTTTAACTGTCAGGTCGATATTTGGGAATGAGGACTGTAATTTGATATAAACTGTGTGCTTGAGCATCTGTTGAGAAACGTTCAAGAGAAAATAAAGGAAAATGACTTTACCAACATCGTGCTCGTCTGTGTGTTTTACTCCACTTGGCTGAAAGCTTCAATTTGAAGATGTTGTATGTGCTCAGGAAAAGCAAGAAGAAGAAAACAAAATCAAATTGAAGTGAAATATTATACTAATTACTTTGTCACAGTTGGTTGCCAGTTAAAGCAATGTTTTTGTGATCAGTAATTCATAAGTAGTAATAAACATTATAAGATAACATTATACAGAAGGATGGGTTCCCCCTTCTGAGCCTTGGTTCCTCCCAAGGTTTCTTCCTAAAGCTTAGGGAGTTTTTCCTTGCATCTGTTATATTTGGGGCTCGGACCTGGATTCTGTAAAGCTGCTTTCAGTTCTTTAAGTTGACGAGCTGAAAGCAGGAAAAATGGGTGTGCATAAGGATCTTAGCCAAGGACAAGGGTCTTATTGTGATGACTATAAGTGTCCAGTTCACCGGTGACCCATGGAAGGACAACTGGTGAATAGACAACAGGGTCATGGGCACCTAAGGATCACTGATGCATGTGGAGAGTGAAGGCCTGTTTGGCCTGATACCACAGGTGAGCTTCTGTACCACAAGAGGTGAGTGCTGGCTATAGTGTCAGAACACAATGCAGGAGTAGACCTACATATTAATAAGCAGGTGGTTTTAATGTTGTGGCTGATCTGTGTATGTGTTACGGGGGGATTATTTTCCATGGCTGGGGGCAGGCCAGCGTCGGAAGTAGCAGGTAGTGATGGTTCGTTCGCGAACGAGCAGGCTCCAAGAGCCGATTCTTTGTAGCGAACGAGGAGAGCCGAATCTTCAGCCGCTCCTGCTCAGCTCTGCTGAGAACCCATGCAGACAGGGGGTGGACATAATTTTGATGGGCACACTATGCGGCCAATCACATGCAAAGACGAGACTAGGCTCATACCATTATGTGAAAGAAGGGAGGGTGACAGAGGCTCCGAGGACAGCGAGTGTAGTGGTAGAGGACAGGTACACAGAGCGACAGAAAGACGGGGAACCGGATTTAAATACAAGCGCGTGGGGAAAAAAGTGAAAAAATGAGGGAACAATGGGAGCTGTATTTTTTGTAACAAAAGATAAAAAACAGAAAAATAGCGATGAATTTTATGAAAATACTGAACAAAAAAATGCTTAATAACATAAATCATGCACAATTGCTAAATTACGCTAAAACTGAGTGATACTTAATGAAGAGCCATATGGGAGCCAAAAGAGCCGAATCTTTAAAAAGAGCAGGACCTCCTACCACTAGTAGGAGCATATGGCTGGTTACGCAGACTAGAATTGTTGGACAGCGAGGGGCTGAACTGAATCATGAAAGTCAAGATCCTCCTAGATCAGGGGTGTCAAAGACCTCAGCAGGAAAAACCACAGCACTTTCGTTTCATGTTTTTCCTACTTTTCATCCTCTTGTCATTAGTTTCCTTTGGCTGTATGCAATCAGACCCTCAATCCCACCAATTTTCAACCAAAAGTTTCACCCAATGTATTCAACAGCACTGGTTGAATGGGTTGTATTTGGGGCAAAGACTGGGACCTAGAATAGCTGGCACAAACACAGAATGGTTACAAAATAATGCATTATGCATTTAGTGACGAGACAAAAAGAGAGTGATGGACATTTCCCCAGTGCAAAAGACATATTTGCTTGTGGTTCTCTAGGCCCCATATTTATCAAGCATTTCAAAGACTAAGTATTGATCTAAGATCAGATCTAATTCAACTTAATGTTACCAAAATGCATGACCTGGTCTCAGAGCTGCATTCTCATCCTGAGAAGTTAAATAATTTTGGGACAAAGACGAAGTTAAACCCCTCAGTAAAAAAAAAAAACCCTGTCATTACCTTCAGGAACAGTAGTTTGTGATCTTGTCCATTTTTTATGTATAATGTACATGCTAATGGAGCAGTTCCAGAGCGGTGCTGATGGAGTGGAGCCAAATGTGCTGTTTTACACTGCTGTTACTGTATCAAAATAGCAGTTTATTATTACTCCCTTTATAAACATGAACACTGAAACATATCCACATAAGACTGTAGTGCTCTCCAGCTTATTATTTCAATGACAAGGAGAAGGAAATGTGTTCTAAATGAGAAAGGGTATGAGCAGTATCTTATTATGAAAGATATTTTAAGAGGATAAACAAAAATTTTGCTTTTCAAGACATGATTTAAATAGACTAAATATTTGATGCTTGTGGTGTAATGTTCATTTAATATCTGTTCTGCTTGATTCAGATATTTGTGTTTGCACATATATGTCACCTGGGTAAGGTCTGCAAAATTTCTGGCTTTCAGTGTACATGTATGTGAAAGCAGCACAATACATGTATTATAAATGACAGATACAGGTCTTTCCTATGACAGGAAAAATAATTCCACAGATGTGTCTGGAAAGATGTTCAGAGTAAATCTTTTACAGTGTGTGCATGTCAAAAAAGATACACAAAGTCTGTAACCTATCTAGCATAAAGGGCAACTAAGGCAAGCAGAAAAAGACACATTTTTACCTCTTTATTAATGACACTGTATAGTGCAGAAAGAAAGTACAGTAAATAGACCAGTTAGTATTTTGTCAAATGCAAAAGAAAGTATGAAATTCAAAAATACAACAAAATTATATTTAACATTGATTATTTATTTGTTCTCAAGTCTGAAAATTAATGAAAACCAAAGCAATGGCAGCTGGCCACTGTTTAATAAAAATGAGGGAAATGCTGTTGTGCCTTTGGCATAAGAGGCTAACAGGCCTGGGTGATATCCAAAATAATAGAAAATATCAGAATACAAACTGAAAATGCTTAGAATTTTCATAGAACAGTTTGCCACACCCTTGGAAACCTACATGAGAGACAGTTATACATTTGCTCTGTCAATGCTGCATTTAGAACAATTTCTTTATTAAATGTGAACACCTTCATAAACTTCTTTTTATACATAATCTGTTGTGATGAACCTGAAAATGTTCATTAAAAAGGTTCAAGAGAATGTTATGAGAAAGGCACACATCTAAATAATATAGATATGCGTGTTTGGTGGTGGAGGGGAGGAGACGGGATAAAACACATTCACAAACTAAAGATTTGAGGACAGACATAACTCCTTTCACATAAGTTATGCAAAACTCTCCATATACCACTGTTTAGAAAAACAGGGACATTTTAGAGAGTGTGTTTAAAGAGGATTTCCAGCTATAGTTATTTAAAAGTGACATTTTGCTAATTCCTGATCCTTCAAAATCCCCCTATGTCCCAGTAGTGCCCTTTTGCAGAAGCTGAAGCATGATAGGATACACAGGGGCAAAATTCTTTCCTTGTCTGGCTCTTACAGACTGCACATAAGCCTCCAGAGCCCCCCTAGAGATAAAAAAAGACAGGTGTAATGCTGGGTTACAGTCAGTATGGTAAGAACCTTGAAGGGTTAAATGTAAAAGAGAGACAGGAAAAAATATGTTCCAACAGTATGAAAAGCAGAACAAAAACTAAGGAACACATTTCAGGCATACCTCTATTAACATAAATCAATATCAAAACCCATTAACCAGTCTCAAAAGAATGACTGTACTGTCTATTATCTTTGAAAAATATTTGGTTATTACATTCAGATGCTCCTGAAGGTCTTCAGTAACTATAGTGGGACTGAATAATTTGGGGAAATACCAAATTGCATTTATTTTTGTTTATTTTATATTTATTCAAATGTGATTTTTTTTCTCTTTAAATTAAACCTTCTACATCTGATCAGTGCTGTCTCTCCTTACTTATGCTACTCGACCTTAGTGCAGCCTTTGATACTACTGATCACACCATCCTCCTTAACAGACTAGAAAATGTTGGAATTAAGGGAATGGCCCTTTTGTGGTTAAGGTCTTATCTGACTAATCGATATCAGTTTGTAGATATAAACAGTGACTTCTTTACACGTACCAAGGTAAATTTTGGTGTACCACAAGGCTCAATTTTAGGCCCCCTGCTCTTCTCCTTGTATATGCTACCTTTGGATAATATTATTCAAAGGGCCATTCTGTTTCATCTTGCACAGCAGTGAAAGATCTTGGTGTGATCATTGACCCTAACCTTTCATTC
>JBBPDA010154571.1:0-17500 GCA_037974385.1 Arnoldichthys spilopterus | reverse complement strand
TTTGCCTTTAGAATTCTCTGTATTGTTCAAAATGCATTGTTCCATCAATGATGGCAAGTCATCTAGTCCCAAATGCAGCAAAACCAGAAAACTGGGTTTTTAGGGGAACGCAGTGGCTTTCTTCTTGCTACTCTTCCATACACACCATTGCTGTTCTTTGTTCTGCTGATGGTGGACTCATGAACATCAACATTCCCCAATGTGAAACAGGCCTTCATCTGTTTAGTTACCCTGGGTTTCATTGTAACCTCTCAGAATATTACATGCCTTGCGGTTGAAGTTATCGTTGATGGCTGACCAATTCTGGGTAGGGTAACAACAGTCTTGAATTTCCTCCTGTTCCTCCAATCTGTCTGACTGTTGGTTAATTTAGTCCAAACTCTTTCCAGCTTTATGGGCATTGGCAGCTCTTTTTCTGAGGTCCTCAGACACCTCCTTTGTTTCAGCCATGATACACATTTACAAATGTATGTGTGATCAAGCTTTGCTGGATCCCTGTTCTTGAAATAAAACAGGGTCTCCCACCCACACCTGATTGTCATCCCACTGACAGAAAACTTTCCAATACATAAATGACCAAATATAATTATTTAAATTGTATTTAACTAGGTTTTATTCATTTATTTCATTTACTTAGGATTTGTTTGAAAATGAGATTATATTTTTCGTCACATTCATAAAAAATATAGAACATTTTAAAGGGTTCAAAAACTTTCAATCACAAATGTAGCTCATGCACCCCTGTCTTTTAAAGGAAGGTGACATGCCATTCTGTTTGGTTTATTGTGAGTTATGCCCAAAACATCTCTGAATAATAAGAGAGTAAGAAAACCTTTTTTTTGCACTGGCATGAAGTTTTGATGATTTAGACACACTCATACCCACACCCATTGTAATTTAAGCATTGTGTTAGATTGTGTTTAGCTCATAGTGTTTTTTTTTTTTATTCCTGTTTGTGTTACTAAATGTCAGTTTTCATTAAATGCTGTTTAGGACAGACTATGGGGGGAAAAAAGGAACACTAATGCTGTCTGCATTGCGTGTTCTCCTGGGGCCTGGGCCACTGCATTAAATGCACTGTACGACTTTACTTTTACTTCTAAGCTGAAATAAGTTAATATTTCAACAACGACTGTGTGGTAATTATGACAAAGATTTCACAACCCACCTCTGCCACAGAGAGAGGGATTTGTAAACTGAGGATAAAAAGATCTAAAAAGCCCCCTTTGAAAATACTTAGGTCATTTTCATTTAGTATAGATGGCAAGACTGTAGAACCTTGAGATTAAATTGAATGGAAGCTTTGTAAACTACAATTAGCCTTCCTTTGCTCTTATGGACCTAATGCGCAAAAACATATTCAAGTGGTCAGAAAGAATAATCAAATGTTATTTTTGTTCAGCTTTGACAGCATTATTGTCCATTTTTCAGACAAAAGTAACTAGAGCCAGTTTAAATATTAATCATTGTAATCACATTACAATTTAAAAGATATTTACATTTATTACAGCCAAAAGATGTAAAATTACAGTAATGTGATTTTTCCTAAACTGATTGTGAATGACTGTATTAGTTCTTGAGTTGTTTCTGAAAATAAGCAGTTCTAGACAGTTTACCATGTTCTGGGCCTGTGGTTTTGCATACATTGCATACAAAAGCATACATTGTATCTGTTCCTTCATCAAGAGGTGCTGACAGGATGAACTGACCAAAGATCATGGGTCACTGAGAAAGGGGAAAAGGAAGAATTTCTGCAACCGTTTTTCATATCTCTCATTATTAACCAGGACTGTGTGGTTAGGGTCTTTTTTGTGGCCTGCAATGACATGTATGGACTGAAAGTGCCCTTCCTTCCCAAACGGAAGTGGCGAGCCTGTTTTGCCACTGCCTGTTCGAATAGAGCATGACCACCGTCATTTCCCTAAAAAGTTCCCGCTTTTAATTCACTCAATGTCCTACCGTGCTCTTCGTTCATTTTTTTTTTCATTTTCGGTCTTTGTCGCTCCCAGTGATCAGCAGGAGAAAATGGAAAAGTGCTGTGCTTACACTGTCAAGGTCAGTACAGCAGAGGGCGCGTTTAGTTGTGTAAGCGCTGGTAGACGTGACCAGCCCCCTCACAGAGTGACGTCATGCAAGAGGTAAAGAAAATGTAAACAGTTCTGAGACCACCTAGGAATGGTGTGCATGGCCTTTTTGTTGAATTATTTCCATCAGATTTCTCTTTATTCACGAGCTTTAGTAAAGTTAGTTCCTCTTCAGTACAACGATTCTGACCAGAGTGTAGGAATCCTAACTATATGGGACTGGAAAAGACACTCCAGAGCTGAGCTTTGGGTTTGGGGGATGTTTTTATTTGTCCGTTCTTGATGCTGAGAAAAAACGTAAAAAGATCGTGTTTAAATTCTGAACAGTAAGACCAGGAAGGTGCAAATGATAGAGAAAGAGGAAAAGTATTGAGGGCAGAAAACAAGAGGAGGCGTTTAGACTCCGTGTGAGTGAGGAAGAGGAGGGGTTCGGAGTCGGAGCTTGTTTGGGCTGAGGCGGAAGCGAAACTACTAAAGGGAGTGTGGCTGAAGCGCCGAGGAGTCAACAAATTACGCTGAAAATGCCTGAAGAGGAAGATCACTATGGGAAACATGGTAGGGTGTTTAGTATCTAATGTTTCTTGTTGTTTTACGCTTTTTAGTTGCCTGGAGGAGTCTGCAGCAAGAAACGGAGCGTAACCAAAACCGAAAGTGAAGTGTAGCGTTGTTCCCGGGGTGGAGAAGGGTCTGTTCGCTCCAAAGACTGAACCGAAAGTTTTAGGACTGATTTTGTAGACTGAACCGCGCGGTTAAGCGGTGGTCGATGCTGTTGGTGGGCTGCACTGCTGTGGTTAATTATGTGAAACCCGACATGAGACAGGCCGGTGGTAGGGGGATTTTCCCTCAATTAGATCATCTGTACTGCCTCAGTCTGCGGATGTTAGCTGCGGGTTTCATACATGCAGTTTATCTCTACGCCCTCTAAAGAAATAAGACAAAAAACAAGCTGCACCACTGTTTACTGATAATTAAGTAGAAACGCCACCCCGTTATCATCCCACCTGATTGATCTCCCGCCCTTCTTACCCCACAATCAGCCACATTACCCCACCCCCACTATCTTATAACATTATAAATTCACAATACATTATATCTAATACATTATTTAAAAACGAATTTAACAAATGCAGGTGAAAACATAACTGTGGTTGTATTTTTTTTTTTGCTTTATTTTTAAGTTTATTTAACAAGTTTATAAAACAAGTTTTCAAACAATACAACATTGGCCTAAAGGAAAACCTCTCCCTTCTCTACCCAGGCCCTCTACACAGGAATCATACACAAACACATTTGCATACTCATGGCATACGTACTTAAAATTGAAATATTCAGGGGAAAAAAGAAAGGGAAAAAAACAGGAACAATTGTTAATGTGGTTAGCGCATGTTCATTTATAAGATAAGATATAATAAGGGAACCTTTATTAGTCCCACAAGTGGGAAATTTGCATAGTTACAGCAGTACAAAAGCTAAGAGCAGCGATGAAGCAATAATTTAAAAAACTATACAGCACAATAAGTAGAAGAAAAATTTTTACAAAAAATATAAATAGACATTTGTGCATTAAAAACAGAAGAATAATTGCACCATGGTGAATATTGCATGGAAGAATATTACACTGAATATTGAATATTGCACAGTGAAGTAATATTGCACATGAGACATATTGGACATTAAGTGAACATTCCAGTTTTCCAGTGGACGTATGTGTATGTTTTGTGTGTGCATGATCAAACTGCCAGGTGTTGGTTGTACAGTCTGATAGCAGCTGGAAGGAAAGACCTTCTGAATCTCTCCTTCCCACACCGTGGGTGCAGCAGCCTGTCGCTGAAGGAGCTCAGTGCTGTCAGAGTCTCCTGCATGGGGTGGGAGATGTTGTCCAACAGGGATGACAGCGTAGCCACCATTCTCCTGTCAGTCACGACCTCTACTGGGTCCAGATAACATCCTAGAACAGAGCTGGCCCTTCGGATCAGCCTGTTCAGTCTCTTTCTGTCCCCAGCCGTGATGCTGCTGCCCTAGCAGACCACACCGTAAAAGATGACTGATGCCACTACAGAGTCATAAAAGGTCTTCAGGAGCGGCCCCTGCACTCCAAAAGACCTGAGCCTCTGCAGCAGGTACAGCCTGCTCTGCCCCTACAGCATTAATGTTGTGAGTCCAGTCCAGTTTATTGTTCAGATGGACACCAAGGTACTTATAGCTCTCCACAGCCTCAATGTCCATACCCTGGATGTTCAGCGGCTGCGGTGGAGGATGTTTGTGCCTGCGGAAGTCTACCACCAGCTCTTTGGTTTTTCCAGCGTTGATCTGGAGGTTGTTCTGCTGGCACCAGGCCACAAAGTCCCTGGTCAGTTTTCTGTACTCCCTGTCGTCCCCATCCGTGATAAGGCCAACTATTGCAGAGTCGTCAGAGAACTTTAGGTTCAGATAAGAAAAAACTCTGTATTTTACAAGTAAGAGCTAATAAAACTGGACCATATTGCCTGAAATTTCATTCTATATTTACTTCATTTGTAATTTGACCACACCAAATTTTCCTCATAACCCCTTTGACACAGCTTTATTAAGGGTACCAACAATTCTAAACCAGGGCTGAACGATTAGGGGAAAATATCTGTTAGCAATGTTTTAACCATTCTTTCGATGACAATTTGAATTGAATTATTTTCTTTGAATTGATCTTTTTTTAAAACACAGCCCATTTTTTTCACCTAAAAGTATTTATTTTTGCTTTAGTGCTTCATCTAATGTGTCAGAGCATGATTGGAGGTCATTATTATTATAACCCCCCCCCAAAAAAACAAACAAACTTGTCACTATTGGATAATATAGGGTACAATTAATTTAGCAGTCCAACTAATGTAAATATTTTACTCTTTCAAATTACAGTTTCTGTATTAAAAACAATGAATTGTTCAGCCCTACTGTGCTCCTGCTACTTGCTTGTTGACTTTGTTTTCTAATAGATGCATGCATTATTAATTGCACTTCCTGTGGATAGTATTGTTGCCAATATGTGTGCTTTTAAGCTTAAGCAGAACCTGAAACACTCTGTTTGTTTGACATGTACTGCACTGCATAGACTGTAAAAGCCATTAGCTGACAGAGCACTGTAACAGGGAGTAGATCGCTGATGTAGATATCTTTTTTTTAATGCCTCATTGTTAGTGCTGCAGCCATATAGGGATTGTGGGCCAATGCCAGTATTTGTTTCTTATAGATGTCTGACAAAGTTGATACCAATGCTGAACCAATCAATAAACACACATAATATGACAAAATTGAGACTGAATGTACCTGGATAAGCATTATGAGGAAATAAATAATTTATTTCTGCTGGGTTACTAATGCAGTAAAATGAATAAAATGCAGACCTTGTAGAACAATGGCACCTTAATGCTCTGCTCTTCTGGAGAACAATAAACAAATAATCAAATAGCAGTCTGAAGTATTGGCCAGATCTAAACATGTATGATGATGCATTGTTTAAGCGATTTTCTGCTTATACCAATATGATCCCGGTATCATTGTTCATTGCTACTCATTGTCTTTGAGAGTTTATTTAAAAACAGAAAAATTGTAAACCAGGTTGATTGTGATGGTGCTGCAGTGATAGGTTAACTGGACTTGGCTGTAGATTATATGTTGCTGAAGTCCTGAATAATTTAGTTATTTTCATGGTTTATGTTGCTCACAGCAATTAAAGATGTCAGAGGTCTGGGACAGTAACTTGCTTAAGGGTAGCTCAGTGGTACCCGGGTCGGAACCTGCTACCCTCTGTTCACGAGGGCAAGCTCCTGACCATTAGCCCAGCACTGCCCTATTTCGAAGTTGATGAAACTGTATTAAGTGTTTCAGTGCTAATCATGTAAATGAAGTACTTAGTTTAATGCTACTCATGGTAAGCGCATCATTTTAAAAGACTGTACTGAATTATACATTTTGGCCCAAATTGCATTGAAGAGATTTATATCACTACAGAACGTTGAAACTATCGTCAAAAACTGAGTACATACTATTTATATTCCGTTTTTTTACACACTGCAATGCACTGCACTAAATCAAATTAAGCAGTACTAAATATGCTCTTTTTAAAATCGACCATACTGTTAGCTTTCTAACAGTAGTTAGAAGCCTTCACAAGTACTGACGATATCCACAACATGCTCAGAAAAAAAGCATTTTGAGACATATTTTGACATAGCAGCAGGCAGCTATCAGCAGCACCCAGGGAGCATTGTAGCGGGAATGGACCTTGCTCAAGGGTATGTCGGTAGTGCCCAGGCCAGAACTTGAGCCTGCAATCTTCAGGTCCCAAGGGCAATGTAATTACTAGGCCACCACTCCCCTTACTCTTGAAAGGCAATGCTAGTTTTAGCATTGCCATCAAGCGGATATTCGTAGTAGCTGACTCGGATTAATACCACTATGCTTATATATTTGAGATGATTACTTGTTATGGTCTTCATTTATGGAATCTCTTGAAGAAACGAAGTTTGGACAACAAGTTTGTGTGGCTTGGAAAAGAAAATAAAGCTTGTGAATACTAAATATAGACTTAAATATCAACATAAAGTAATAAGTTCCAGTATTATAAGTCAGACCAACCTAAATGTTTAAATTGTTACACTCTTTGTTGAGACTTGGATATGTCTGTCCTCTTATGTGCTGCTGAGGACAAAGAAACACAGTCTTTTGTGTTTTTTAACATTTCCATGCTATGTGTACACCCACAGCATGGAAACCGGTTAGACCATGTCATCCATTAACCTTATTTGTCATTTAACCAGTAGTGTTCTATGTAGGCAATGCATGAACGTATCCTGTTTTCAACATGCACTAGGTAAACATATGCTATAGCATGTAGCATCATTCGTGAACATGGTAAAAAAATAAACACTTCAATACCTCTCATGAACACTGCCAACTCAGCTGTATGACCCCAGTACACGGTGCATTGATCTAGTTGTGTTCATGTTTTTGTGAGAGACAGTAGTTTATCTGCAATGAGCTCTCATGCACAGGGTGTGTCAGTAGCATTGGAATGTGGGTTTTGCTCAGCGTGTGAAAACTGGCTCTCCTTAACTTCATTGTGTAATCCCCTTAAGGGAGGCATGCTCCAGATCTGACTCCACATTTTAAAGCTGTACCACTCCTTCCTATTCCTATTTTTTGATATGAACCATAAAACTTGGTGTTGGTTGGTTGGTGTGCTGTAACTTGTAAATGCAGCACTATGAGCAGAAGTTATTGTCTCATATGGAAAAAAAGGAATTCGATTTGACGGCAGCTTCATATATTCCTGTTTCCATTTGGAAGTGCCTCAGTATGGAATAACTTGTTGCATTTATTCCTTTTTTTCATCCAATATCTGGTCCAGTATTATCTGGTGATGTTGCGCTGGTATTGTCAGTTCCATCTGTAGTTAATGTGTTTTGGTCACACGCTGTCACATGTGTTCACAGTTGTACAAACAATGTAAATATTTTGGGCCTCATTCAACAATTTTTTCTTAAAACCCACTTTTCCACACAATTTCCACAAAGCTTCTGACATTCACCTTTTTTTTTTGTTGTTGGTAAGAACAGAATGTACACTCGAGCCACATAATGCACAATTTACAATTGACATGTTTGTGCACAGTAACCAAAATGAATCTGACCGATTTATTTAGGAACTTTCTCAAGAACAAATTTAAGCAAAAGCTTCGCAAGATGTTGGTGAATAAGTGGCAGTGGTGGTGTAATGGTTAGTAATTTTCTCATGTGGCCAAAAGGTCACCAGTTCAAATCCTATATTAGTACAAATACCACTGACACACACTCCCTGGGTGCTGCCCACGTCAGCTGCCCACTGCGCCTACATGTATGGGTTAAATGCAGAGGTCACATTTCATTGTGGTGCATGGTTTGCTGTGGTGTGTTTATGATGATGAAACTTATTTGCAATGCTGAATAAGTGAGTGATTATTTAAGGCTATGTTACGTTTAATTTCCCTGGAGAAAGAGCCATATTTGTTCCTTTTAGTAACATTTTTAATATCATTAAAAATGTCAAAAAGGTTTTATGGAGTCAATACAACCGAATTATCCATTGTAATGGAATATGGTAGATGTGCTCTGATGTTTTTGTTTTTTCCAAGGAAGTATTTTAGAATCTTAGAAATTAGTATTATGAACAGTGACATATTGGGTAAAGGGGCAACATAGACAAGGCGAGCCAAGTTTATATATATATATATATATATAGCACATTATTATACACAGAAGTAATTCAATGTGCTTTACAATCATAGGCATTAAAGTCTTTAAAAGGTTAATAAGCATGAAAATAAGAAAAGTGCATGATGAAAGTAAAATATAAAAACAATAAAATATAAATAAGCATAAACATAAAAGTAAAATTAAAATAAAGATGAGTAAATGAAATAGAATTAATAATAATGTGGAAAATAAGGAAATCATTTAGAAAATAATTTTTTAGTTGCTTTTTGAAGCTGGCAACAGTTGGAGCAGATCTGACCTCCATGGGGAGCTGGTTCCAGCAGTACCATTTCAGCCTGTTTGCTTACAACCCTCCATACCCCTAGTTGCATCTCCTGCTGATCTAAGAGCTCTTCCAGGCTGGTATTTATCAAACATTTCCAGTAAATATTTGGAGCCCAAACCATTGAGTGACTTATAGACAATGAATAAGACTTTGAACTCAATTCTGGAAGTCAGTGAAAGGACTTGAGGACTGGAGTAATGTGCTCTCTTTTATTGGTTTTAGTAAGAATTCTTGCAGCAACATTTTGGATAAGCTGGAGCTTCTTTATGGTTTTTTTAGGAAGGCCAATAAGAAGGGCATTGCAATGCAAAGGGCAACGACCCTGCAGAAGATAAATGCATGAATAAGTTTCTCCAGGTCCTGCTTTGACACAAAATCTCTGACCTTAGCTATGTTCCTAAGATGCCAGAATTCAGATTTAGTTCCAGCTTTAATATGATCACTGAAATTTAGATCCTCATTCATGATAACACCAAGACTGTTTGCCTGGGATGTGGTCTTTATATCCTTGGATCAATCTTCCTTCTTTGTATCCAAACAGAACAACCTCAGTCTTGTCTTTATTTAGCTGCAGGAGGATTTGTTGCATCCATACATTTACTGTTTCAAGGCATAAGCACAGTGAGTATGCAGGACTAAAATAATTAGGTGTGAGAGCTAGATAGATCTGAGTATCATCAGCATAACTGTGATCGGCCACTTTGTGTTCTTGTAGAATCTGGCCAAGGGGAAGCATGTAGAGTTTGATCAGAAGAGGCCCGAGGATGGAGTCTTGAGGGACTCCATACGGCATATTGGTTTTCACTTATTTGTAACTGCTGATCGAGACAAAATATCCCTTGCCTTCTAGGTAAGATCAAGTACTGGTCCAGAAAGCCTGATTCAGTTTTCTAAGGCTGCACTAAGCTCTAGCAACACCAACACGGTTATCTTCCCTGCATCTTCCCTGCATTTCTAACGAATTTCATTAACTATCTTTGTAAGAGCTGCTTCAGTACTGTGATGCTGGCTGCCTGACCGAAAGTCATCAAAGCAGCCATTTAAGTTTAAAAAAGCATTGGTCTGGTTGTAAACTACTTTCTCAATAATTTTGCCAATGAAACGGAGATTTGAGATTGGTCTATAGTTGTTGAGTACAGAGGCATCCAGGCTTTTCTTTTTCAGCAGAGGTTTGACAGCTGCTGTATTAGTGCTGTAGGGAACATGCCTGAGAGAAGTGAGCTGTTCACAGTTTGTAACAACAATACACAATACAACAAAACACTTCAAAGTTTGAATGTATGTCAAGGTTTAAGATGCAGGAAGTAGATGGTTTAAGATGCAGGAAGTAGATAGTTTAAGATGCAGCACTACATCTTCAAGAGTTTTGCTGTTGATTGCACTAAATTCAGACATTGAGTTCAGTGTTTTTGTGTGTGTTGATAGAAATTTAATGTCCTTACACTGTTTGGGGCTAATGCTTTGTCTTATATTTTTCAATTTTGTTATGGAAGAAAGATGCAAACTCATTACACTTTTCAGTGGATAAGAACTCAGGAGGGAACTGGAGAGGGTGATTAGTTAAACAGAGCTGTCATTAGTGTTATCAATATGAATATTAATATTACCAGTTAAAATGGAGTTAAAATCTGTAGAAATGATCGACAGCATTTCAGAGAATTCATCTATAAAGATAGGGCTGTGTTTGGGGGGGCTATAAATAACAGTAAACAAGATTCTTGGTGAGCCTTTCATCACAGAACATAGATATTCAAAAGAATTGAACTTACCATCCATGAGATCTACTTACACTAAAATGTGATTTTAAATAATGCATCTACACCCCAACCTCTCCTGCCGACACGGGAAGCACTGGAGAAGTGTGTGTGTGGGGGGGGGGTTCTTGGAATAATCTCAGGCTAATTACTGATTTAAGTTGGATTAAGTTGATTAACCCCAAGGACTAATTTAACCCTGTTTCTTTTTCTCCCTGTCAGAACTGATCCCAACATGACCTGTAAGCAGTCATGGATATTGTCACTATTTGATCAGTCGTCTGTGCTGATAGCTGGACTGAGCTGCTAATGTCGCTGATGAAGGGGCCGAAGCACTCTGGCTGAAGGGGAATAGGGTTGTGGTGGATGAGGGGGAGGTTGCCAACTAGGAGGAAATGGTGCATTATTTAAAAAAATTAGGGGCCTGGCAGCAAGAAAGAGAGAGTGAATTGCTGCTGTTGAAATCAGGCTCTTTGAGAGCTCCATGTTTGGGGAGGAAGAAAGAATGGAGTGGAGTGGTGGGGATTGAAGAAGTTCACAGCTCTCTTCATGTGAGTGCTGTGGGTGCTGTTTGGTGTAATCTGCAGTTGCTGTCATATCAGCATTGGTATCAGAGTGGCGCTGGTGGTTGACCTTGGGAGAAGCGTGGGCATGCACGTCGGTCTCCTACAAACTCAGTTAAAAAACCTAACTGCACTACAAGAGCCAACAAAGGTCATTCAGCACTATAGTACTGTTTAGCCTCTCTTCCTGAAGGAAGTTCAGTAAAACATGGTGACTGTGCTGAGACACCCCTAATTTTTTAACCTTGTTAAAACTGATTATTTGTTCAATGCTCAGTATAATTGTTTGTGACAGCATGCTATAGTGGATGCTATTCGACCCAGTCACACTCACTCACTGCTGTTTCTCTCTAAAGAACTCGTCAGTTGTGTGGTATGGTGAACAGTTTGTCTTGCTGCCTAAAATGCATCTCAATTCCTTTCTCTTTTGCTTGTACAGGCGAGCCCAAAAAGTATGACCCCAGCTTCAAAGGCCCCATTCAAAACAGGTAAAAAGTTGATTTGGTTAACAGCGTTGTTCTCAGGAAATGCTGATAAGGCCTTTGTTTTGCTTCCTGTTCATTTTGCAGTTGACTTTAGAATAATATGTATCCATCTCTCTTACAGAGGCTGCACAGACATTATTTGCTGCATCATCTTTATTGTGGCCATAGTTGGCTATGTGGCTGTTGGAATACTAGGTGAGTGAACTTAAACAGTAAAACATGTATGTCACTGTTTAAAAACTTAATTTGTGGATTGTTGGCAAGAGAAAAGGAGCAAGATAAAGCATATGTTTTAGTTTTGCATTCATCCTTTAAATCTCTGCTCACACCTTTACATACAAACATTATTAGTAATAGTAATGGAACAAGTGAGTCACAGTGTGATGGGGGTTAAACTGCATTTAATCTAGGCCTATAGCATCTGGTTCTCACATAACATGTGGTGCATATACCTTTAATGCCACATTTTACCTTCCCAAGTCTGATTTCTCCTTTGTCATGGGCATTTCGAGTATTTTTGTGCTTGTGTATCTAACCAAAAATACAAGAACTGATTACTTGTAATAAAACCCAATATAAATGTACAGCATGTAAACAACACTGGTCACTGGCCTAGTGGTTAGGACCTTGCTCCTGTGTGCTTCAAAAAAATGTATAATAGCCAAGCATAATTAAAACCAAGCATCATTTTTGTTAATCTAGCTTGTTAGTCAAATGAAGTTAGCTTTTAGGCCTAGTCCACACGTTCAAATCCTGTATAAGTGTTTGGTTGATTGACTTGATTATGACGCTACATTCGCTTTCGTTAGCCTCTGTTGAACACAACCTGCAGCCCAGACTGTAGTACTGTGTGTTCACCTGTGGGGGCAGTAATCAGCCCAGACTGTAGTACTGGTGATCACCTGTGGGGGCAGTAATCAGTGTGTTTTAAATCTGTGGGGTTTATCCTGTGCTGTATTAGTGAAATATGGATCAGTGGCTTTATTTAGACCTAAACCATGATGTCGTTGTGTTAAAAATCCTCCTGATACGGTGAATATATCATCGCCGCTACTGGGATCCCACTCTAACTGAGGAATCATGTGATGACTATAGTCCTCCAGAGCTCTAAACTAACGGGATGTAAACGCAATGAAGACATTTTTTTGACGCTGGCTGGATGCAAGCCCCGAAATCCCACGTGGAAGGTCTGATTCGCTCCATCGTGCAGAAAAACACTGGCGTTTAATCTGTGCTCACCTGACGCCACAAACGTGCTCCATTCAGATGTCAGTGTTGATGGGGCCTTATTGTCATTTCAACCCTATACAGTTCACACAGTACACAGTGAAATGAAATGATGTTCCTCCAGGACCACAGTGCTACATGAAAACACAGGACAACAAAAAGTACACATATGACAACAAAGTGCATTTTGTGTGTGTTTGTGTGTGTGTGTGTAATAGTCTTATTGCCTGAGGGATGAAACTATTGCACATTCTGGGGCACATGGGCTTTCAGGCTTGCGCTTAGTCGGCTGCGCGTTTGGATGGAGTCAAAATACATTGCATGCGGCTTTTTCTTGACGTCAATTTCTGCCGAAATCTGGATAAGCGCAAAGAAAATGTCTTCATTGAGTTTACATGCCATTACTTTAGTGCTCTGGAGGACCGCAGGTCAGAGACAGAATCATCCCAGTAGCGGCAATGATCTTTTTGGAGGATAACACTTCTAGATTAATTTCCAGGAGGATTTTTGTAATGTAAATGTAATATAAATGTACATTCTGGTAGGGAAGGCCCAAATGCTTTGGTACCTTCTTCCAGACGGTAATCAGAAATCTGTCTGTTCGCTTTTGCAGTCAGATTTTTAAAGCAAGCAGGTATGACATTCTCTGAAAGACTCATTATTTTCTTCATATCATAAGTAGTAATTTTTTTTTTTTTTAGAAGTTATTGAAGCCATCAAGACATAGCCCAGTGGTTGCATGCCATGCCACAGATCCAGACCTAACTGTAAGATTTGTGTTAGTGGGTTTATGCTATTGGCTTCATGTTATCTGAGATGCTTATTGGGCTTTTTTGCAAGCCTTGAGCAACATAAAATAATTTTTTATAAAAATTTGCCAACTTAAAATTTTTATAAAAAAGGTAGTTAGATAAAAATCTATACTATACTATTATGGTATAGTATATACTATAGGGGATCTATAGACATAGAGATAAAAATCTATACTATACTATTATGGTATAGTATATACTATAGGGGATCGTGATATTGCAGTTTTCTGTGGCACAATTTGGCAATGAAACAAGGATATTCCAGTAATGGTGGTAAGATTTAATTAAATAAAATTAGCAGACACATTTACAAGCACGTTTTTTTAGTTTTCAGACATCCTTAGGCCTTCTCAGTCTAACAAGGTAGATGAAGTGTGTAATATGTATAAAGTATACAGGATTATTAGAATTAGGATTATAAAGTCAATTACTTGACTAGTGTAAATAATGCAGATTGCACTGATTAGACACCTAAGACATCAGTATGTCTCTTTGTTCCATTTATAATCTAGTGCATCATCCCAGTGTTCCAAGGACATCAAGTACTAGACCTGGATAATCTCTGAATGTAATTGTGATACATTGTCTAGAACATGCATGAGATCTGTGTGAGGGCTTTGCAGAGACTTCATGGTGCATTCACTGCTTATGTTTCTTTTTGCTCATTTCCAGCTTGGTCTCAGGGTGATCCCAAGAAGGTGATTTATCCCACAAGCAGCACAGGGGAGTTTTGTGGACAGATTGGATCTCCCCTGCAGTAAGTGAAAACACCAAACACTGAAATATCTCCAAATTTTCAAGCCTGCTAATGGATAAAACACACCACACATGCACTCATAACTTACAGTACACTGCAATGCCTGTGAGTTATTATTTGAACAATAAGGCCCTGTCCACACAGATGTCCGAATTAAGCATTTTCCTGACGTTTGTGGGGTCAGGTGAGTTCAGATCAAATGCCAACTGTTTTCCTGCATGTTGGAGTGAATCAGACCGTCGGAGGATAACACTTCTAGATTAATTTCCAGGAGGATTTTTAACACAAGGACGTCAAGGTTTAGGTCTAAATAAAGCCACTGATTCATATTTCACTAATACAGTTCAGGATAAGGCTCAAACCCCACTGACCCCCACAGGTAACATACATTATTACAGTCTGTGCTGCAGGTTGGCATTAAACGGAAAGAAATGAAGGCGAATGTAACGTCATATTGAAGTAAATCAAACGGCGCTACAAAACGCCTACATCGTTTAGAGTGCATTCACTTATCTAGCAGTTGACCGCCCGTGTGGACTAGGCCTTAGGTCAACTTAACCCAAACCAGTCAACATCACCCCCACCAGTCTTTAAGGCTTTACATGATTTTTTTTGTGACCACATTCATTTTAATGGGCTAAAATGATCATTTTACTTCATAATTTATATTGTAATTTTTTTCTGTTTTTTTTTTTTTTCCTCTCATTACAGGAGCAAACCTTACCTGTTCTACTTCAATATCATGAAGTGTGCCAGTCCTGTGGTTCTTCTGCAGTTTCAGTGTCCAACCACTCAGGTATGCATCCAGTGCCAGTCATCTTCACCATCAATGTTAAATATACAACCCTGCCTGCTCAACCTCCACTAAAGTTATCACCTGCTTGTGTATCACTAACTGTATAACTGTGTTGCCTGATTATATTTTATAAAATTTGCATGATCAGAATCAGCCAATGACATTTAATCAGCTGAACAATTTTTTTTGTCAAACTGTGTAAAGATATTATCACATAAATAAAGTTAGTTATGCTGTTGCTATACCTTGCCAAAATATCAGCAATTTACATATATTTAAATATTGTAAATGGCTTTTGGTCATCAAAGGCACGTTTGGTGCATGCTTATAGTTTACAAATGAATGTCTTCACTGATCAAAGTCCCGGTCATGTTTTTACTTTTCTTCATGTAGCACACAGGGTTCAGCTTATTAGCTATTTAGACTCTTTCTGTGCTGTGCCGGGTATGTAGGGAAAACAAAAACAAAGCAGGGAGTGTATGTGCCCTCGGACTGGAATTGGGAAATTTGGTGAATAGAACATTGTAATTGTAATTATTTATTTAAAACAAATGATTATGGAAATGTTTTAGCATTTTATATGAGCTAGAACTGATCCTGAACAACAGTCAGTAAGAGTGTAACTATTTCATCACAATATTGAAAAAATGTAGTGCATGAAGATCCTGTGGCTGACAAACTGTCAATGACGCCACTGTGAGTGAATAAAATGGGGCGTACGCTATGTGTTCAAATGACAAAACCATTTTATTCCTGGGATGCTTATAGGAAGATTTTTCCTGTGAGTGAAGTGACTATTAGTCATTGTGAAAACACTCAATCACACAGAGTGCACCACAAACGAAATCCAACCTCTACATTTTACCCCTCACACATGCACATGTGGAGCAGCGGGCAGCTATGAAAAGTGCCTGATAGAAAAGTGCACTGTAGCAGGATGGTACCTCAGTCGTACCTAGGTCAGGACTTGAACCTGCGACCCTCTGTTCTCAAGGGCATCGTCCTAATCCCAAGGTCGCCGCTGCCCACTTTAAGTTCTGATCACAAGTGGGCAGTGGTGGCCTAGTGGTTGGACGCTGCCTTTGAGACCTGAAGGTCTCAGGTTCGAGTCCCGGCCCGGTCACTACTGAGGTACCCTTGAGCAAGGTACCGTCCTGCTACACTGCTCCCCGGGCGCTGTTGATAGCTGCCCGCTGCTCCACGTGTGCACGTGTGATGGGTTGAATGCAAAGGTTGCATTTCGTTGTGGTGCTTGAGTGTGTTCACAATGACAAATAGTCACTTTCACTTTCACAAGTTGTGGGGCAGAGCCCTCATGTTTAGAATGTGTTTGTCTCCAAACACACTTCTTTTTTCAGCCCACCTGTACAAATGCCCCTGTTGATTCAGCAAATGTAATTTATTCAGCTTGTTTTTTGGTATGAACACATTTAATGCATTTCCACAATGTGTAGTGGGGAATTTGATGGTCCATGGTCCATGCGCTCAGTTAGATTTGTAGCCAGCTTTGTGCTCTGATCGTGGTTGATTATTTAGGCTGTACCCTGTTTTGAAGCAGTCCCAATGCAACAGAGCAGCAAAGCAAAACATATCTGAAGTGTTATTTCTTATATGCTGAACCTCTAAAAGCTCTGAACTGTGGAGGCCTGTATGAGAATTCATACTGATACATACATGAAAGTGTGAAAACTCTCTGCAATTACATGTTTGTTCATTTTTAAGTGATTTCTTTACCATATGTTTACCAGCTCTTAGTGTTTCTTTGTCTTTATTGTTAGATGTGTGTTGAGAAATGTCCTGATCGCTCTATGACTATAGTGAGTGCCAGGACTAATGATAAGGACTGGACATACTACAAGCAATTCTGTAATGGGAAAGTTGACCAAATGGTAAGTGGAAGAAATCCATCTCTTTGTGTGTGGGTCTTATCTTTATGTTGCGGTTTTGCCATTTTGATTTATATAGTTGATTATTCACTGTATGATTTACTTTGTTGTGCTGCTAAACCTGCACAGTCTTGTTTTCTTGCACATTGTTGTACTGTGTGTCTGTGTAGGGTTATGCATCTTATGTACATATGTTAGTGTGTATGTAAATATTTATGTATATACAGTGGGTATGGAAAGTATTCAGACCCCCTTCAATTTTTCACTCTGTCATATTGCAGCCATCTGCTAAAATCATTTAAATAAATTTTCCCCCTTAATAATGTACACACAGCACCCCATATTGACAGACAAAAAAAATAATTTTTATCACATGGTCCTAAGTATTCAGACCCTTTTCTCAGTATTTAGTAGAGGCACCTTTTAAGCTAATACAGCCATGAGTCTTCTTGGGGGAAAAATGCAACAAGTTTTTCACACCTGGATTTGGGGATCCTCTGCCATTTTCTCCTTGCAGATCCTCTCCAGTTCTGTCAGGTTGGATGGTAAACATTGGTGGACAGCCATTTTTAGGTCTCTCCAGA
>JBBPDA010154551.1:6343-19231 GCA_037974385.1 Arnoldichthys spilopterus | reverse complement strand
TATTCATGAATTACTTTTAATAAAAAACTAACAAATAAGAGAAAAACAAAGAACAGAAAGAAGCGACAGATAATGAAAGTTTTTTGTTATTAGCTCTGCTATTTATTCTAAAATTCCTGTTCTGTCCCACAAAGAAAAATAATGAAATTATTAGTATGGCAAAACAGGAATTAGAAAACTGCAGGTGATAATAATAGAACAATAGTTTAACCAAAAGCTCAGCTTCTGTTAAATTAACTGCTCAGCTTCAACCGAGTTTTCAGTTAAATTATTCTTTTCTTTTATTATCGCCTGCAGTTTTTTATTACCTCTGTCTTTTATTCTAAAATTCCTGTTCAGTCAAACTAAGCATTTTATATATAATTTCATTATTTTTCTTAGTATGACAAAACAGGAATTTTAGAATTGATATTCCAGAAATTCCATGAACAGTGGGAAGCCTGATGCACACTCTGCACAGAAAGAGATCAGGCAGCCAGTCTGGACAAAAGCACTAAACCCTGCCGCACCGTGCTGCCCAATTACTGATGTAATCAGTAGAAACAAGTCTACCAAAATCCTCCTGTCACATGAGCGTTCATTAACACAGCCAATGACCTTATCCTAAATAAAGGAGCGAGTGTTTACCTGTGCCGAGGCTGAGGCGCACCCCTCCGAGGAACTGGTTGGAGAGTTTGTTGTTGTCCCAGATTGTCAATTCACAGCAGGCCTCACGCACTTCATCTGGTCTGAAGCCATCGTACACCATTGTGTGGTTATACACAGGGTTCAGAGATTTCTTCACCACACGGGTCTTCTGACGACTCTTTTTACTCGTATCCGGCAACATGTAACTTACAAACATGTGAAAAACGCTTGGAATCAGTGTTTTTGAATAATAATAAAGAAATCTGGTCACAGAAACATTTATCACATGTCCAGAGTGATATAGAGTTGGACATGACTCAAAACTGACTGTAGAACATCAAGAATAAAGGTTTAATACCATTAATCAATTTAAGTTAATTTTGTTCATATAGCGCTTTTTACATCTAACGTTCACAAAGCAGGTTCACAGAATCCGAGTCCGAGCCCCTAATGAGTGAGCCAATGGTAAAAGAGGCAAGATCAAAGAGATCAAATATCAAAGCAAATATAATAACAGTATACACCAGTCAGCCATAACATTAACACCACCTGCTGAAATATTGAGTAGGTCCCTGCTGCTGCTGAAATAGTTGTGACTGTGGTGCACTGTGTGTTCTGACCACTTTCTATCAGAGTCAGCATTCACTTTCTAAACCACAGAGGCTCTTCGGTAGGATCCAACCACAGCCTTCACTCCCCAAATGTGAGCCTTGGGTGCCATGACCCTGTTGGCAATTTAGCACTTGGCTAGGTACTAACTACTGCATACCTAGAACATTCTACAAGACCTGCCATTTAGGAGACGCTCTGACTTAGTCGAGCCATCACAATAAGGTCCTTGTCAAAGTGGCTCAGATCGTTACGCTTGCCCATTTACTGCTTCCAGCAGATCAACTTCAAGAACTGACTGTCAGTGTTATTCACTTTATTTGTCGGTGGTGTTACTATTGTACTTGTTACTATTGTATTGTTACTATTGGTGTTGCTATTGTATAGTAACATGCAAAAGCCATGGACAACCTGTTCATTTATTAAACTTTTTGGCCATTTAAAAAAAAAAGAAATCAGAAACGCATATTTATCTGAAAATGACACAGAAGCCTCAAAACCTCAATGTAATATCAGATGTTTCAGTGTTTATTGAGACCACCCCTTGCCTTTATTGCTTCTCCCAAGAAGAATGGAAGCCTCACTTTCATTGTTTCCTCCAACGTTTAGCCTCACAAATCGGCAGCATTTTCTGCACTTATCAGCCCATCAAACGTTCCTCCACATCACAGCCATCCAGTCTCAGTGTTCTAGTGGAGATGTTCTTCCTTTTAGATCCTTTCTGATCCACAGTGTTGCATGGTCGTCTCACAGTGGGAGTATGAACATTCTGGATTTTTTCAGATCTGAAGACAGAGTGGAGCTCGAGTTTCTCCTTCGAGGATTAAAGATTTATCTGAAGGAGACAGTCCTGGTGGTCTACCAGGTCCAGTGTAGTTGTTAAGAGTCCCTTTAGATCATGAATTCATCATCCAATCCAGACGCAGCATGTTTACACTTGCCATTTTCAAATGTAGCTAATCGGCTCATTTCCAGATAAAAAAGACTCTTAATAAAAGTGACTATTTGTCACAGTGAACACACTCAAGCACAACGAAATGCAACCTCTGCATTTAAACATCCTTCAGGTCCCAAGGGCAACGTCCTAACCACTAGGCCGGCTGGCAGTGTGCAAGAGCATAGTAGGTGGAGGCCCTAGAGGCTGTGCTGGATTTAATGCTTGGTTTAAATATTTTGCACTTGTGGTGTTTAATTCACATTGTGTAACTCTTTGCATACAAAATTAATGACTTTTGAGGTCGGCGGAAGCATCTTGGTGTCACCACTTGACCTTATACCATCCTAATCCATGATGTCACACAAATGATACATGGCATTTGTGCTAATCGAGCCACCAGTGCCCCTCCATTCACATTCCACTCAGTTGCGCCCTGTGCTGCGAATGGAGTGATTCAGAGAGTAAACAGAGTTGGTGTGTACATTTGCCCTTTAAACAAATGGCAGCCTCGTTCTGGGGCCTGTCAGGACTTTGACAAATGGAGCACTAACAACAAACTCAAACCACAGTCACTGAAAAGAGAATGAGAGATTTCTTTTGCAAGAATAAGGCAGATCTACCACCGCAGCGCGATACACATTCGCACACTTACCACTTCACAAACGAGTCCACTCCCTGGGCTTTCAAGCATCGTAACTTTCTCGCCTCTCGCAGCCAAACATGAATCTCTCCTGTATCGAGCTTAGAGCTACCTTCAGTTAGACAAGGTGAGACAAGTCAAAGTCTATTCAAATTATTGGCAGTACTTTAAATCGTGTGTTTAGTTCCGAAATATAATATAATACATAACAATTTAAATACCTCTGGGTTCTGGAGGCACATATTTCAAAGAGACGGACAACAGTCCATAGTATTCCTGTGATTCCTGATTCTCAGCGTTCTATAAAGGGCAGAAAGACACATAAAGCAATTAAACTGCTACTATGTTAAACATCAATCAGCCATAACATTAACACCACTGATGGGTAAAGTGAGTAGCATTGACTTTCTAGTTGTTTCATTACAATGGCATTTGTCAGGGGGGTGGGATATATTAGGCACCAAGTGAACAGTCAGTTCTTGAAGCTGGTGTGCTGAAAGCAGGAGCAAAGTCAGTGAGTCAGTGCATCTCCAAAACGGCAGGTCTTGTGGAGTATTCCAGGTATGCAGTAGGTAGTACCTACCAAAACCAATTTAAAGGACAACTGGTGAATAGGTGACATGGTTATGGACACCCAAGGCTCACTGATGAATGCAGGGAGTGAAGGCTCTGGTTAGATCCCACAGAAGAGCTACTGTGTTATGCTGTGAATGCTGACTCTGATAGAAAGGGGTCAGAACTTACAGTGCACCACAGTCAGGGCTATTTCAGCAGTATGAGGGACCTACTCAGTATTAGGCAGGTGTTATTAATGTAATGGCTGATCAGAGTATACAGTGGTTTTAATAGCACTGTGAGTAATGCCACTGGCCTTTGTGCAGGTTGGGTTTAGTTCCCTGAACGAGTAAACACAACATGCTATACCAGTACAAGTTCCTGAGAGAGACCACGAAGTTACAATCACCCACCTGCATGATTAAACTGTAAGTTGTTCTCGCAAATGTCATAAATTTTATCCTCTAGTATATTACATACATACATATTCATAAAGTTAACATGTTTATTTTTTTACCAAAATGTTCCATGTTTCATGATGGGAATGCCTTGATGCACCCAGCCAGCTACAGATACCTAACAGGAACATCTGAGATGTTCACAGCAAACCATGCAGTGACTGGTTTGAAGCTCATTTACATTTCAGACATATTAGTGTATAGGACAATATGATAATAAAGATTACCAAACTGCATATTGTGTGGCCTCACAAATTCCTCCTGGTTATTTTTTTCCACATTTCCTGATCTTAAAAATCTTTTCTGTTGTTTTCCACACCTTAGGTTGGAGGTTGTACCATGTGAGCGCCTGATGTCCCCAGTCCCAGGTCTTCAGGCCGATCTCCACCTGACCCAGAAAGACATTTCTGCCCAGCGAGTCATTGTGCCACACAGACAAGTTCAGAGTCTTTCCATGCAACTCTTCACGCTTCACTTTGTACTGTGTGCAGAATTCAAGAGAAAAGATCAGATTACTCACAGGAAACCCACAACACACAAGCAGTATCTAGCAATTCCACCTTAAAGGACATTTCAACTGGTTTGTTGTGAAATGTCCCCATTCTAGAGAAACTGATTCAGAACTGCTTACAATGTTGAATTGAATCAGATGCCTGGTTCCTCTTGAGGCTCCCTCACAGAAAGTTCTTACATTAAATAGTTATGAAGACGCTGTCTGATGCCTGAGACATTGTTTTACCAGAGTTTGGTGAAGCTTTTGATTTAAAACTAAACCCACCCATAGTAAAGGGGTACACACAGGGTGCTGTGAGGGTAACTTGTTCCCCAAAGTGATTTAGTTCAGATTCATGATTTTCCCATCACCAACATCCCATAGAAACACTCAGAAGCTCCACTGGGGGGCACAGAGGAAATACAAAACACCTATTTTAATGGTGTATACATCAACCCCCAGTTCCATTCACCACCACTGTAAAGGAACCCGTAAGCTTATCTAGAAAGAAGTATTTCCCACTGAACCACCTTGAGCCACAAAGAACGTGTAAAAAAAAAGAGCCCAACGACTCTATTTTGATGATCTAATAAACGGTTTAAAGCACAAGACACAATTAACATTTATGGGCATGTCCAAATTAATTTTGGTATTTTGACAGTGAAAAAATCTGACTTTACGCTAGCTTTCCTAACTCTATTAATTATGTTTTGGACATAAAATGCAATAAGCCAATCAGAATGGTACATCACCTCACCTTTAAAAGGCAGGTGTATTACTATTGTATTGATAACAACGTGTTTACCTGGTAAACTAGATCAGTTTTTGGTGAGGAAACGGACCGGCTCATTCAAATGAAAATGTGTAAGCACATCATCTACAGGAGCAGCATTGTTCTACCTAAGCCTTTCAAGCATCATTAGTGCACTTCAAGCATGTACCTATATCTGTATCGAGTGTTGTTCATCTGCATGTTACTAAAACACGCAGCTTAAATATGGTTTAATAATAAACAACTGACTTTAGATGTGGTTTTTGGTCAAGAGCCCAATGCCTTAAACTAGCAACACATCGTCAATGTGCCCTGCCTCACCTCATTTAAACAGTACCACTTCTATGAGCGGGAAACACAGGCAACATCAGTTGTTACTTTGGAAACATGTTCATATGGCATGAACTAGAGGAATGAGCTGGTATTAAACTACCACAAACATTTTGCTTCACAAATTAGGGCCCCATGTGTTTCCCTACACAGCAGGTCACAAATATTTTATATGAGTGTTTAAGTGTCACAGAGAAACACACCCTCAAAGATTCCACAAAGACTGGATTCACTGTGCGTTTCTTGATTGAGGTCTTTCTCTTGCTCCTCTTGTCTGGATAGAGGTAGGTCTTCACATAACTAGCACAAGGGCACAGTAAACAGCACAGTCATCACTCATTCCTTCATTATTCAGCAGACCTTCATCAGTGCTTCTGCTGCTGTAAAGGAGTTAGTATGGGGCACCTAATACATCTGCAGCTGTTTAATGGGAAAATGTGATCATCATCAGTCCAGTGCTGGAATTACAGCTGATAACTATGAGTGATTAACTAGGCAGCCATTTACACTAGAGCACATCCACTGATACATATAAATCACACGCTGATGCAGAAAGGAAAGGTCAGCAGTGTTGAAGTATTTCAGAGCTGCAGTTTGCATAAAGTGTTCAGCAAAGTTGCAGGGAGTGGAAAATGCAGTGAGGCTTTCAATACTACTGACATATTAATTTTTTCTAATGATTATGAAACAGTGCTGCTTGAAAGTTTGTGAATCCTTTGGAATTTTCTATATTTCTGCATAAATTCGACCTAAAATATACAAATTTCACACCAGCCCTAAAAGTAGAATCCCAATTTAACAAATAGAAAAAGAAAAGGAAAAATATAAAAAGAAAATTAAATAGAAAAAGACAAATATTATTCTGGGTCATTTCTTAATTAATGAAAACCTCTAGCATTAGTAGCACATTTGACTCAAGCTTTGACTCAGGTGTTTTCAATCAATGAGATGACAATCAGGAATGAATGTGTGTCCAGATTTATTGAATAAACAGGAATCTGTCAAAGTCTGATTTGTACAACAGGTTTTGCTACCGCTCGGCCAATAGAAATGTTGTGGAAGGAGCTGAACAGCTAATGCAAGTAAACCCACCAATATCCCACAGCTGAAGCTGGTCTGTACAGAGGAACGGGCTAAAACTCCTTCAAGCCAATTTGCAGGACCGATCAACAGTTACAAGAAATGTTTAGTAGCAGTTATTGCCGCACGGGGGGTCACAACACATACAGGGAGCAAAGTTTCACTTACTTCTGCCATCTATCATACTTTTGTCTCATTTGTTTAATTGGGCTCTTTGAATCTAGTTTTAGTACAGTGTACAATGTGAAAATCTGATGATTTAGGTCACATCTGTGAAGAAATACTTTCAAGTTGCACTTCATATGTGATTATACTCCTTTTTTAAAAAAAATGCAAATCAGTAAAACGTCAGTATTGGTAACAACTTAGTGTTAATTACTTTTATTTTTTATTGGTCCAGACATTCCTGGAAACTCCTATTTCTCAATATTGCACAAATCAGCTCCTGAAAAACAGAAAAGTGTCAGTTTGTTGGGCTGAACTCACGGGTCAGTGCGCTGTTTGCGCACATTTCCAATGGCCAGGTCCTGACACTGCTCCACCATGATGACCAGCTCTCCAAGTGGGCTGTACATTAAAGCAAACTCCACAGATCCCTGCACCGCCACATTCCCAAAATCTCCTGCATCACTGTACACACTCAGCAAACTACCGGTACGCTGAAGGAAAGAGCACAGAAGAATCATACAACACCATCCAAACTCTCGAATCACGTAGTATGGATATAATATAGATTTTAAATAAACTAGTCATACTTTTAATCACAGTAATAATAATATAATAATTGTTATTAGTATAACAATTAGCATTATTAATATTTTATTATAATTATTATTATTATTACTACTACTACTACTTTATAATTATTCTAATATATAATAATATATTTGTTATTTATGTCTCTTTTTAAAGCAAATTTTACAAACACTGTAACCAGAAAATTAAATCAGGTTAACGGAGATGAACAAAATTTTAAATAATCATAAATAAATAAATTAATAAAGCGATACATACTTGCAGCTTGTAGTAATTCACTTTACCTGTCAAATCTTACTCACTTCACCTGTCACAGTGTTATGGCTGATTGGTGTCTATGTTTGAATCCTCAGCCAATCAGATTTTGGGACTGGAAAGGAGGTTTGGCTCACCTCTGTGACAGACAGCGTACTTGCAGAAAAGCCCCTTCTGCCAGAGAGGTCTGAGCCGTAGCTGGATACTGAGCTGCTATCATCCTCCGAGTCCACCCCTTCATCCTGTGAGGATCAGAGGAACAAAGACCAGCCTTTCACCCACAGCAGCTGATTATCCCTGGAGGACGAGCAGCTCACTTTGATCAAGGCCACAGACAAAGAGCATCACACATTAAAGGCGAGGCAAGTGTGTTACACTGGAAAAAAAGTGAACGTAACCAACCTCCCAGGTGTCTACTATAAAGGAGGGAGGAGCAGGTGTTTCTGCAGGTGCTTCTGGGGCAGATGGCCCACCTGTGAAACCAATCAGGTGATGCCATTAAAAGTTACCAGCATTTAAAAGTGACACAGTTTGAGCAAGGGTTGGTAATCGAATACAGGGTGTGTCAACACCAAGAGGAGTTGGTCTTCTCTAAAATGTCCCGAATAGGGACAAGAGGTAAGTGCTTAAACCAAAGTAACTGGACACCAAAAGTATATGTATGGAGTTGGAATGTGATATACCAGATATATACAAAGACTATGGTCCTGCAGCGTGAGAGAGGGATAAAGAACACCCTTAAAGGGCCAATATGCCTCATTTTTCCCTTGTAATTTACTTTTTGCTCCTGAGGTCTAATTATGATTCTATTGTTCATGTGGCTTTAATGTACCACAATAATTTGTATTTGCTCTGAATAACCATTTCCCAACCTCTATTTATCCTGTAGAATTAAACAGGCTTCTTGCTACTTTGACTTTACTACTGTATGTAAATCACAGCTTTCCTAATTGGCTCCTCTGCATTACACATAATTCTAAAAGCAGTCCAGGTTGAAACATTTCATATAACTTTAGTGTTAGTGGGTGGCCCTAAAGTGCTGGAAGCCAAATAGGCAGAGTTGATTTCTAAATACAATGTATGGACTGAACATATAATTTCAATATATGGACTGGGCTATGAATGGTGTGTCAAAACAACATAACATTGTTTTGACAATGTGTACATACTACATCAAACTCTGGGCCCTTTAACAAGTCATTAAAGGCAAGGTGAGCAAAAGCATCTTCAGTGGACTCAGTGGAAAATAAAGCTTAGTATAAATATTGATAAATATATGTAAGTGCATGTGTCTTCTCTACAAAAATCTCTACAGTGGCAGTTTGCATAGTTATTTCACTCCAGCAAACACTGTTTTATTTAACAAACTACTCTGTCAAAACATCCATATATGTAAATCTAACTGCAAAAAGAAACCTGCTTCAAATGTCTTTTCACACTGAAGTTTCAGAACAGATTGCTTTTTGAAGGTGCATTACATAGGTCATTCATATGTCAGACTTAAAGGCACAGAAACAGTCTGTTTAATTCTAAGGAATAAAGTGAGATTTGAAAATGGTCATGTAAAAATGAATTGTTACTGTTTTTGGTACATAAAACGACACATATACAGTCACTGGGGAAAATATAGACTATTTAATGATTCTAATGATTTTTTTCAACATATTTGAACAAGAAGAACCATATTCTAACTGTGAAGCATGGTGGTGGAAGTGTTTTGTGTCATGATTGCTTTGCTGCCTCAAGTAATGGGCAGCTTACGGTTATTGCTTCAGCTCTTAATTGGGCAAATCTAAAGAATGTTTGAAGATAATGTGAGGCCATCTGACCTTGCAACACAATATTGATCCTAAAATCCATCAAAAAATGGCTTAAGAAGAAGAAATGGACAGGTATGGAATGGCCTAGTTAAAGCCCAGATTTGAACCTCACTAGAATGTTGTGTGGGATATGAAAAGGGCAGTATGTGTTGTAAGTAAGTGTTGTCATACATTTCAAATGGGCAGTTATGCAAAACACCTACACACATTTATTTCTGCTAAGCCACTTTTTCCTGCAGTATTGTTCAAGTAGGTCACCTTTAAGCTGTATTTAAAGAGGGTGAAATGTTCACTTGTTCAAATATTTTGAAAATCAAAATAAAAACGGTTGGGTGGGGTGTACTCATTTTAAGTTATCGGCATTGGTATCCAGGTTTTAGCTTTGGTAACAACAAAAAATACAGACAGCTTGAATTTGATATGCTGCCGGTCTGAAAAAAGCGACAACACAAAAATGTAGAATTTGCTACAAGCACCTACTTTCCATTTCATTCGGCTCCTCTGACTCCGATGGCACAATCACAATTGAGGGAATCTCATCTTCCAATTTCTTCTGCATTGGAAGTTGAACAGAAGTGTTCTTAGACACAGGGGGTTTCGCCCTAAGGGCCCGTGCATACACACCAGCGAGAATATCACTTTCCGGCCTGAGGTCCTCCATAGATGCATCATTTTCCTCTACTGTATCTGAGAAGGTCTGTCCATGTTCTAGTGTGAGGAGCTCATCTTTTTTATCCATCTCCTTTGATACAAGAACTAATTCTACAGTTTTCTTATCAGTGCTTTCTAAATTCCTCAATTCTACATCAAAGTGTGCTTTTCTTGCTCTTCTTTTAATCATCTCTGCCTCAGCAAGGTTGTCTCTGCTCGCCTCTGCTAGCTTATTTTGCTCTAAACTGGTGTGTTCTGGTGTGTTTAGGTCAACAACTGGCCGTGTGCTTTGATTCCCAGGACTCTCTTCCACATTCACATCCAACTCATCCATTCTTGTTGGAGACGTTCTTTTGAAATCTGAAATGATCTCCTCCACGGTTCTTTTCTTTTGTATTTGTGGCGCAGTGTTAGGAGGAGGTGTCTGCTTTTTCATCATCTCCACAGAAGACAGAGTAAAGAGCTTTGGAGGGCTTTCTTGTCCCTGCAAAGAATCAATGAGTAATTCATGAGCCCCTTTTGGATCCTCACGTAATGACTGACTTTGGGCTCCCAAGCCAGCTCCATCCCTATTCATCACCAGCTCAGAGACTGTGTGAGTCTGTTTCTGCTTTACTTCAATCACTGTAACCTTGCTAGAGCTTATTAGTTCTCCAGACTGAACCTCTGGCCCAGTGCTAATTGAGTCAGCAATGCTGCCAGGCTGACGTGATTGATCCTGACTTGATGTGTCCTGTGTTTCACTGGAAGACGTCATCTCCAACAATTCAACAGGCATGTTTCCATCTGTCGGTATAGGTTTAATCCCCGCTGCCTTTGATTCCTGTGTGTTAGTCTCTAGAGAGATCTTCACCCAGTTCTCCTCAAATGACTGGTCCTTCTGCAGAGCTGGAGGGAGGGACACCTTTCTTCTGGGCTCTGCACTGGCGGTCGCACTAGTCATGGTGCCTGGTTTTACACTAGTCATGACATTAGTTGAATTTGTAACTCTTGTTGAGGTGCTAGTAGTTGTAGCGCTGATTGCACCACTAGTCAAGGTGCTAGCTAATGGGATAGTCATGGCGTTAGCACTATTTAAGGCACTTGTTGTTGTGCTAGTCATGGAGCTAGGCATTGCACTAGTCCAAGCACTAGTTGTTGCACTTGTTGAAGCGGTAGTTGGTGCACTTGTCACAGAGCTAGTCAAGGCACTATTTGTTGCATTTGTTAAGGTGCTAGTTAGGGCACTTTTCGAGGCACTTGTCATTGTGTTAGTCATGGAGCTAGGTGTTGCACTAGTCAATGGTCTAATTCTTGCACTTGTTGAAGTGGTAGTTGGGGAATTTGTTGAGGCACTAGTTGCTGTGCTAGTCACAGCGCTAGTCATGACGCTTCTTGTTGTGCTGGTAATTGTGCTAGTTCTGGCAATTTGTGGGGTGCTGGGTGTTGCCTTCATAGAGGCATTGGCTGTGGTACTAGCTGAGGTAGTTGTAGCAGGTCCTTCAGACACAGACTGCAGCACAGGCTCCAGATTAGTAGGTTTTTCCTGAAAAATTTCTTTGGGTTTTTCTGCCGACTGAGCTCCTAGAACAGTAAGGCTAATCATAGGATTATTGGGTTTAGTCATGTTTAGTTCTTCAGGTGGAACCATGACTCCCTTGACTGGACTCAGACTTGACTGGGCACCTGCAAGAATTGTAGAAATACAGACAAAGACATTACAGGACACACCCATACAGTATATACTATTTGTCATGACATTGTTTAAGAGGTAAAGTAAGTCGGTATCAGGTGACACTCTGAGTCAGCCTATTGTATAAAATGCATAAGTAAGGAGGACATTACGTCCACACAAAACTCACCAAGTTCAAAAATTATGTCTTCATCTCTGTATTCCCGTGATACCTAAAGAAGTAATTAATATATGCAATTTATGTAGAAAATTAATAGCAACAAAAATATTTAATAGTAGATATTTTGTTTGTAGGGTATTTTTGCCTTATAATATTCTTGACTTATAGTATAGTATAATATGTATAACAGTATCTGTTATACATGTGTGGCTTCCTGTAGTATGATAAAAATGCAATTAAAAAATTTCATACAACTACTGTTATAATTACAATGAGCAACAAAAAAATATGACAAATCTTATGAATTTTTCTTGTACATTATAACCAATAATAATAATAAATAATAATAACAAGAACCACAATAACAATAATAATAGTGTGTGGTTTCCTGTAGTATAATAATTACCAAATGTAATTCAAATTTTCATGCAAATCCTGTTGGAATTTCAGTAGTGTTATCTTCTTTCATAAAAGCAAAATGACAAACCTCATCACCAAGAGCTGGGTGAATTGATCTGGGGTCAGCTGACACACTAAAATGAAACAGATTTAGATTTAAAAATAAGATAAATGTAAACATTTTTTTTTCAATATTATCACAACTGTTCTTTGCAGTTTTGCAGCATTCAGTTTTTTAAACCCCAGTTTAAAATGTTTTTTGGTTTTGGGATTCAACCAAATGGACTAGCCATCTCTCCCAAAGGCACCAGCGAGCTTTGGGGGGCCCATGACCTTGTCACCATTTCACCAGTTCTAACTACTGCACACCTGGAACACAACATAAGACCTGCTGATTTGGAGATGCTCTGACTTAGTTGTCTAGCCAGCACAATAAGGCCCTTGTCAAAGTGGCTCAGATCCTTATGGTCGCCCATTTTTCCTGCTTCCAACACATCAACTTTAAGAAGTAATTCCCCCCTTGGCAGTTGCCACTGTAATAAGATAATTAATGTCATTTTCTCCAGCTGTCAGTAGTATTAATGGTTTGGCTGAGAAGGGCTGTGAAGGTTTCGATTTTAAAGCTGTAACAGTGTTTACATCCTACAATAAACGTTCAAAAAATGTCATTTCAA
>JBBPDA010154474.1:0-19246 GCA_037974385.1 Arnoldichthys spilopterus | reverse complement strand
TATATATATATATATATATATATATATATATATAAATAATACATCAATAATACATGTAAATAATACACGTGTATATATGTATGTATATATATATATATATATACACCCATACACACACACATATACCCCTTTTTTCTTACTTTTTCAGGTTCAGTATGCATTACTACCATATTACCGACTACAAAAGACAAGCAACCTTTCTCTTCTGACCACATTTTCTTTCCCCTTTGTAACTGCAGCTTGGCATTGGACGTGGTGACCTTAGGCTCATGTGCAGTTATATTAGAGCCTGTTCTGTTGGTTCTGTAAGTGCGTGAGTGATTATTTGTCATTGTGACCTCAACACAGCACAACGTGCCTCTGCATTTTACCAATCCATGTAAGATGAGGGGGGCAGCTGACGTGGGCAGCGCCCAGGGAGCAGTGCTTGGGGGTCACACTACCTCTGCCCCTGTTCAAACAACAGGGGCATCTTAGGATTATTTGAAGTAGCTGACGTCGCTAATTAGAAGGGTTGTCTGGTGGTTGGTCACAGAAGCAGAAGTGACTGTAGAACTTACCTTCTGCATATGCTGATCTGTTTTTGCCATCTCCGCAAAGTAATCCTCTGGCCGCTTGGTGGAAATCTGCAGCTTCTTTAACTTGGGCAGAGCCACAAGAACGCTGGCCTGAGCCTGGCGATAGCTGGGTGGTGCAACGAGAAGGGTCAATTACGTTGAAGGTCAGTACAAACTACTCAAACATGTCTACAGTTATTAAAGTCTCCAAAAATCATATGATGAGATTTTGCCCGCCAAAACAGCCCTGACCGAATGAGCTATGGACTCCACAAGTTCCAATGCTTTCATGCTAATCACATGCCCACTGTAGTTGCTTTTAGTTGTGGAGAAGGATCAGCGTGGGCACTCTGACCGATCTACAGTGTTCTCAAACAAATTTCTATTATATTGCATTAGCTTTTTTTAGCAATTTGGTGCTACAGTAGATCTTCTGTAGGATTGGACAAGACAGGTTAGCGCATCAGCGAGCCTTGGGCACTCATGACCCTATTGCCAGTTCACTGGTTGTCCTTCCTTGGAGCACTTTTTGTAGAAACTAACTACTGCATACAAGAAACTCCCCTATAATACATGCTGCTTTGGAGACCCTCATACCCTGTCCTCTAGCTGTCAAAGTTTGGCCCTCAGACCCTTACGCTCACTCATTTTTCCTACTTCCATCACATCAACTTCAACAACTGACTGTTCCCTTGCTGTGTAATACATCCCACCCCTCAGACAGAGATCATCAGTGGTAATGGCTTCACGTAGCAGTGGCTTTAATGTTATTGCTGACTGGTGAAGGCTGTATGTGGAACACCAAACCAAAACACATACTTACAAGTACATTTCCCTCTGAAAATCATCCTCTGCGTCGATTTCTTCACCACTTGGTTTGCCCTCCATTCGTCCTTCAATTTTTGCCAAAACGTCAACGGCCGGGGGATTAGTGAGGTCCAGCCTTTCCACCCAAGGCAGAGTCTTCTTGAACTCAGCCAGGCTATTCTTCAGACCCTCCTTGTAAAGCAGAACATAAGCCTGTTGATATCACGCAACAACCTGACGGTGTAACAGTTTACACATGAGGAATAGCACCAGAGGACACACACAAGCAGTCAGTCACTCACTATGTTGTTGATGGCCTTCTTTGGTTCCTCCACATGAACATTTAAGCCCGGTTTGAGCAGCCCCTTGGCGAACGCTTCCTGAAGCTGATTAAAGACGAGAAGACGTGGGTGATAAACACAGCTTTGCAGTGTAGACGGTAGCTTTGTATACAGCAGATGCATGCTCGTAACACTACAAACTTTATTTATATTCTTTCAATACTGTCCATTCTTTATTTAAATGCCCAGATCATGAAAAAACAGACGTTCTTCTCATTTTTAATACTGGTGTCAGTATCAGTTTCAACCACCTGCCTAACATTTTCGAGCCATGGACTCCAGAAAAACTAACGCGAACATGCTCATTACTTGTCCATTGCAGTTGCTTTTAGTTGTTAGCTTGGGCCCTCAGACACCCTTCTACTATAGCCAGCATTACCCCCTTTTCAGCAGTGTGTGCTAGAGTAGCTCTTCTGTAGGACTGAACAAGATGGGTTAGCATTTGTTCCTCATGCTCATCAGTGAGCCTTGGGTGCCCATGACCCTGTTACCAGTTTAGTAGTTGAAAAAAACAACTTCTTTTGTGTTTTATCCCCTATATAGAGGGTGAATTGAGATAAAACAGGGTTTATCTTATGCCACAGTGTCATTTGAACATTTTAATACTACACAAGGTATCAGTATAAGTAGATCAACCATAGTAGATCAATGAGAAATTGATGGATATGGATTGTGTCTTTTTTTTTTTTTTTTATGATAAGCATATATGTATCAACTGCTAAAATGTGGGACAAAGTCCCTCAAGTTTGTCTGGTGTAAGCTAAACAAGAAAAAAAACAATGATTATGTACAAAAAAACAGATAAAAGACAACTTAAATGTCTCCTTACTCCCCAAACTTATTAGTATTAATGTCACTAGAATAAAGGCTTTTCCTGACACTTGGTGGTACACTACATCTCAAATCTCAGTGTTTTATTCTCGGTGCAAAGCAGAAAATAGGAGAAATTACACCCTCGTCAACGACCGCGCCGAGCTCACCTCCCCGTCGGATAAATCGCTGTAGTCCTCCTCAGATTCCTGTCCGAGTTGGACGTCCTCTTCCACATATGCCATTTTATTGGCGAAAGAAAATAGTTTTAAAGAAAAAAACTTAAGCTGCAAAACTCCCCCTTCGTTTCACGTGTGAACCCCACTCACGGCGTGGGCAAACTACGTCCGGACGGAACGCCGTCCGTGTAGCACCAGCGGCCCACTAGCAAGAGTTCCTAGCATAAACAGTCAACGGGCAAGGTTGCGTTAGAAAGCATTACACTTTAATGTGAAAAATCCAGAACGGGCAATACATACACGTCAAAAAAAGAACAAATATAAATAATATTTTTTCCTGAAAAATAAAGCTGAGCTAATTTATATATATATATTTAAAAAATTGTTATCGTCTCAAAATACTCTTAATACTCTAAATCCGTTAAAAGGTTGACGTTACTTCTATATTTTGTTACTTTACATTATTCCACAGTGTAAGGTACACAGACAAACAACGCAAATACTATGTTATAAATAGATAATGTGTCAAAGTGGCAATAATAATACATAATATGAACGATTCAGTTTAAATAAATCGAAAAAATAAATAATACACAAATCTATCAATAAAAAATACGATAATAAAATAAATAAATAAATAAAACTAACAAATAAATACGTTAAATCATAAAATAAAATAAAATAAAATAACGACGCTTCTGCCTTGTTGCTGGGGTAACAAACCATAGCTTGGTATTTCCATGGTTACCACCAACTGGGGACGCTGGTTAACCCTAACCCTTGCCTTGCTAGCAGGCTAACTTTCTACGTCGCTTCTTCACACTGTAAATGTAAGGATAATTTGTCTTTATCGAGTTAAAAACGTTTAAAAAAAACACGAATTTTATTTTTCAAGCGCGTAACGTTACTTTATGTTACCGCTGACTGGTGCTATTTGCACTTTATTCCGCGCTTCCCGTCTGCTCAGGTGAGTACAACCCCAAATAATGAATCGATAATAATTTAATAACGCCTCGTCGCCGTATTCTTATTTTCCTCCGCGTTCTCTGCAGTCCGCCGAGTGAAACCGCGGAGAAATGGCCGCTGTGGTGGCGCAGTCGCACCACATATTTGGTTTGCGTCCCGGAGTGAACAACGGCCTGCTCTTCATCGACGAACAAACGCTCGTGTTCCCGTGTGGAAACAACTGTGTGCGCTACAACGTTGACCAGAGGTCACAGAAGTTCATTCCGGGTGAGTGGTCTGCGAAAAAAAAGTGACATTTTTGTTAAAACACGTGTTTTACTGGGTCTTTTTATAGGACACCACTGAAATTTGTGAGGAAAACACCCCTTCCTGTCCTCCCCTCCACTCCCTTAGTCCTTACCTTCTCTAAGTCCTTCCTTTCCCTTAGTCCTTCCCTTTCCTTAGTCCTCCCCTCCCCATCCCCTCCCCTCCTTTCCCTTCTCTTAGTCCTTCCATTCCCTTAGTACTTCCCTTCCCTTAGTCCTTCTCCTCCCTTCCCTTAGTCCTTCCCTCCCCTCCCTTCTTCTCCCCTTCCCTTAGTGCTCCCCTCCCATTCCCTTACCTTAGTCCTCCCCTCCCATTCCCTTACCTTAGTCCTTCCCTCCCCTTCTCTTCCCTTAGTCCTCCCCTCCCCTTCCCTTCCCTTAGTCCTTCCCTCCCCTCCCTCTCCCTTCCCTTAGTCCTTCCCTTCTCTTCCCTTCGTCCTTCACATTGACACAGATCATCCATAACATTAACACCACTGACAGGTCACTCTCTAGTCATTTCATTATACTGGGCTGCAAGTAAACAGTCAGTTCTTGAAGGCGACATGCCGTCAACCCCCTTTTCTTATGCCCTTGAATGTCTCACGCAGGCACGGAGAGGAGCAGCGGCATGCAGGCATTGGCTGTCAGTGCCAACCGGCGCTACCTGGCCGTGTCAGAGCGCGGAGAGAAGGGCACCATCACCGTTTATGACCTGCAGCAGGAACACAGCCGCAAGAGAAAGGTGCTAACCGGGGGAGAGGTCCCAGTGCAGGAGTTTGTCTGCATGGCCTTCTCCCCTGACTCGAAATACCTCATAGGTCAGGCTGGAGGGCCAGAGTGGACCCTGTTCTACTGGGTGTGGGAGAAGCGCAAGGTGATGGCCACCGTGAGGGCCACAAGCACCGGCACCGTCCATCAGGTAGGTAAAGCAGCTTCCAAAACACACGGACGTGATAGTTTAGTGAAAAACCAGTGGTTCGGGCTCAAGACTGGAGTCTAAGTCGGTTTTAGTAGCAACCATTTACTTATGTGTCAGAGGGGAGACAGAAATCAGCGAGACGCTTTGGTGCCGTGAATGTCGTGCACATCCGCTGCATCATTTCGTACATTTTAGTGCGATTTCCTCCTCATTTCTCATTCCCAGGTCAGTTTTAACCCCCAGGACAACACACAGATATGTGTGAGTGGGAACTGCGTGTTCAAGCTCTTCCGCTACGCAGAGGGGGCCCTGAAGCAGTCCAACTTCGCCAAGCTGGAGACGCAGAACATCCTGTCTCACACCTGGATGTCGGAGGAGCGGGTCATCGCCGGCACCGACACGGGACGACTGCTAGTGTTCGAGTCCGGTGATCTACGCTGGGAGATGAGTGTGAGCAACAAGGCCCCCACCCAGGAGGCTAAGAGGTAGGCAGATGTTCCCTGCCTGAAGTTCCCTCCTGTCGTTTTGCACTGGAGCAAGTCACATAGTGCAGTGCTGGGGGAAAGAGAAAAGTTTGTCACGATTTTTCGGTTTCAGATCCTCACGCAAAGTGTCTTGGCTGATTGAGTGCATTTGAGTAAACCGTGCAAATGTGATTTGTCCTGAATGAACCGTTTTCAGCCTGTGTCCTGTTCTCTTGTCTGACAGACAAACGGAGAAGAGGTCGCTGGAGGACAGCGCGTCTGTTCCTGCCTTACTGCCGCGCGTGACCGCCATCGTAGCCTACTCTAAAGGCTTCGCCTGTTCAGCCGGCCCAGGGACCGTCTGTCTCTTTGAGAAGACAGAGGAGAAGGACAGCTACAGGAAAACGCGGGACATAAGGGTGACTACCTGGACCTTCAAAAGTTCATACCAGATATCAAGTTTACAGAATTTCCACCTAGTCCATCGGCCAAGGCTGAGCTAACTAAGCTAAGAGCAACAATGGCACTCAGCTTTACCCCCCTCTGCTCTCCAGATCCCCCCAGACCCTTGCAGTAATGACCCCAGTCAAGCAGAGCAGCAGGAGATCGCCACTCTATGTATCAGCCCTTCAGAGGAGATGCTGGCCACCAGCACTGACCGAAGACAACTCTACCACATCACCTTGTTCTCAGCCGAGATGAGCAAGGTACTGACCAAATGCCCTGTGTGAGGACAATTCTTCTCACAGCAGTTCTTCCCTAAAGCACAGCACATTTAGTACTTGGTGAAATGTCCTGAAATATACCAAGAAACTTCATAATAATAATTATAATAATAACAGTAATATTAACAATAATAAAAACAGTAATAATAACAATAACAGTAATAATAATAATAATAACAATAACAATAAACAATAATAATAATAACAGTAATATTAACAATAATAAAAACAGTAATAATAACAATAACAGTAATAATAATAATAATAATAATAATAATAATAACAACAATAATAATAATATAACACTAATAATATGAATAAAAATAACAGTAATAATAACAACAATAATAACAGTAATAACAACAATAATAGTAATAATAACAACAACAATAATAATAATACAATAATAATTATATAATAATAAATTTTATATGTAGAGCACTTTTCATACAAGATATGCAGCTCAAAGTGCTTAACAGTGAACAGATTACAGAATAAATCAATAACAAAAGTGAAGTAAGCAATAGAGCAATAAAAAAAAATCATAAACTTGACAAAGAAGTAATAGTAAAAGTAATGTAAGCATTAAAGTGTATGACATGAAAGATTAAACTTGTAAATAAAAAACAAAACAATTAAGTAATAAGTTAAAATAAGCATTGAATTGAGGCATAAAACTGAACTAAAGGTAAAGCTTCAAATAATAGTACAGGCATAACTGCTGAAAGCACCATTTAACACGTGTGCCGCTGCCGAATAGCAGGAGAGCATTCTTTCATGCCATGCCCATGCGATGAAAGGTGTGGCCACAAAATCAATAAGTGGTGGCCACATGATCTGGCCTACGCTCTCAGCTAAACATGTATGACATTAACACTGGGTGTGAATATGACGTGGACATCCGTGTCCTCAAGTTAGGAGAACCCACTCGACACAAATTCACACTTTCTGATAATGGGTCACCAATTAAGGATCAGGTTCCCTCAAGATACTTAGTCTGTGGTCATTATGTTCCCTCATGATATTAAGTCACAGGCACAAGTCAGAATCTCAAAGCCAGAGACTCTTGAACGGCACATGATGCTACCAGATACGTCACCTTGAGCTCCCATGGCCAGTAGACCAAGCGAGCGCAACTGTCCTGTCGACCCGTGTGATTGGTTGAAACATGTTTGTGGGCATGGCTTACAGTCTTTCCGATGGCATCTCTTTTTCTGCAGTGTGATATTTGCACACCTCACACATGAACATCCTTTGTGCTTGTGTTTTTTTTTAGGCCGAACAGGCCCAGTTTGACTTCCTGTCCAACTCGTTCCACTCGGACGTCATCACCGGACTGTCCATCTGTATGCGCAAGCCTCTCATCGCCACCTGCTCGCTGGACCACTCCGTGCGCATCTGGAATTTCGAGACAAAGTATGAAGGGCCGCAGCAAGACGTCTTTTAGCCAGAGCAAGAGATTATTATAACATTTCTAACATTTCTCCAGCTTCTAACGAATAGTGCGATTCATCTCTTCACAGCTACTGCCATCTATAGGCATTAAGTAGGTACTGCGTCCACACTGACTGAACTATAGCAGGGTGAATCAACACAAAGATACGTGTGTACATCAATAGGTGTGGACTGATACAGGAATTGTGTTGCTGATATCCCATATTTTTTTATGTACCTGCCGATGGCAACATATAAGCATTTTTCGCTGATCAGCCATAACATTAAGACCGCCTGCCTAATACTAAGTAGGACCCTCCTGCTGCTGAACCAGCTCCGACTGTGGTGCACTGTGTTCTGACCCCTTTCTATCAGAGTCAGCATCACTTCTTAAACCCCAGTAGCTCTTCTGTGGGATCAGACCAGATCCATCAGTGAGCTTTGGGCACTCTTGACCCCGTCACCAGTTCACCAGTCGTTCTTCCTCGGATCCCTTTTGGTAGGTACTAACTACCACACACTTAGAACACTCTACAAGAGCTGCCGTTCTGGAGACGCTCTGACACACTACATCACTTGTCAGAGTGGCTCAGATCCTTATGCTTCCAGCACATCGACTTCAAGAACTGACTATTCACTCGCCGCCTAATATAATATATCCCAGCCTCTGGACAGATGCAGTTGTAACAAGACAAAAGGATAATCAGTGTTATTCTCGTTACCTGTTGGTGGTCTTAATGTTATGGCTGATTGGAAATCTGTCTTGATTAGCATTAGCGTATAGGATTTATTTTTGTAGGGCTACAAAGGTAGTCGACTAAACTTGCAGATGTTTCGCCACGACAACCTAACATCACGGTTGCGGCCTAGTGGTGAGGACGTTGCCCTTGTGAACTGAAGGTCGCAAGATCAAGTCCCGGCACGGGCACCACTGAGGTTCCCTTGAGCGAGGTACCGTCCCGCTACACTGCTCCCCGGGCGCTGTTGGTAGCTGCCCGCTGCTCCACGTGTGTACGTGTGATGGGTTAAATGCAGAGGTCACGCTTTGTTGTGGCGCTCGAGTGTGTTCACAATGACAAACAGCCACTTTCACTTCACTTTAGTGCCCTGGAGCTGTATAAGGAGTTCCAGGAGGAGTCACACAGCGTAGCCCTCCATCCCTCAGGGCTCTTCGTGCTGGTGGGTTTCTCCGACAAGATTCGTCTCATGAACCTGCTCATCGACGACATCCGCACCTTCAGGGAGTTCACCGTGCGCGGCTGCCGAGAGGTTCGACCTTCGCCTTTTTCAAACGAACCGCACAGACCTCACGGTGCTCCGCATGTAAACCCGTCCTCCGTGTCTCTCCACAGTGCGCGTTCAGCCACGGCGGACACATGTTCGCCGCCGTCAACGGCACAGTGATTCACATCTACTCCACCAACACCTTCAACAACACCTTGAACCTGAAGGGCCACAACGGGAAGGTCAGTACCGCTTCCGTCCCGTTCTCCAGACTAGCCTGACATCGTTTTACCCCTGCCACCGACGCACGAAGACGGTAGTGGGTTCGGAGCAGATTGACAGTCGAGTGCTCTTCTGGCTTGACTGCCCGCATGCTTCGGGGTGGCACACGGCCCGACTCGTTCAGTAAGGCTCAGCTGTTTTTCAGAAAGACATCAGTGCCGTATGGTCGCCTCCTAAAATAGCGCCAGAGCAGATTTCGCCATCTGATATGAATCAGCTGCCACCGATCAAGTTTAATAGCATCAGAAGTTCAGACATTCGTCCGCCTCTACACAGTTGAGTGGCCTGCTGAGAAAACTAGGTTGAGACCCTATTTTTTTACTGAGCTTAACTCAACCTGGCTGTTCTTTCTCTACCACTTGGTTTAGGTCAGTTATGGTCCAAAAACATCCCCCATATTTCAACTGTGCGTTTAATAAGACCTTGTACATCAGTTTCTTCACTGGAAGTCAGACTGCGAGCTGCTAGTTACAGGTGGTCCACACGTTTGAGGATGTTTTACACATTTCTCGGACAACTTTTAAGAGAATTTTAAATGGTTTGAAGCCAGAAACGTCCATAAAAAACGCTCGATTCAGACGTCCGTGTGGACAGGGCCTTAAAAACAAATAATAGGACTTTAAACTGGATCCTAAAATCAACTGGAAGGCGCTGCACTGATGCCAGTCTGGCAGTTATGTGTCCTCTACCAGTATCTGTACCGGCTGTAAGTGATTTAAAGATGATTTGCACAAACCAGAGTATTACAGTAATCGAAACGAGATGTTACAACGGCATAGATCCCGCTCTCTAAGTGGCGAAACGTCAATACGGGCGCGTTAAATAGAACACAGACTGATATTAAAAATGTATGAATATGTAATGAGACCAGACCAAACGACACAGTTCGTTGATTTTCGTGAGTGAAAATGGTGTTCCACGTCCTCTGCCGGGAGCACACTGTACTATGATCAGTACTATGCACCTTTCCTCAGGTGCAGTCCGTCGTATGGAGCGCGGACGACAGTCGCCTGGTCTCGTGCGGGATGGACGGCGCCGTGTACGAGTGGAACACGTTGAGCGGAAAGCGCGAGTCCGAGAGCGTGCTCAAGTCCTGCAGCTACACAGGCGTGGCCCTGTCCCCTGACACCAGGACCATCTTTGCTGTGGGGAGTGACTGCACACTGAAGGAGATCCAGGACTGCCAGGCATGTACAGAGCTGAACGTCGTTTTATATTGCACAATGCTGAGCGTAAGTAAAGTGACGAACATTGACGCTCCAGTCAATGTGCGGGAAGCAGGAGCTTGAGGACCTGAGACACTTTGACAAGTGATGTTCTAGCCAGAGGATCTCCAGAACGGTGTTCCAAGTGAGCAGCAGTAGAGGTCCAAGGAAAGACGACTGGTGAATTGGCCACAGGGTCATAGGCATCCGAGGTTCGCTGATGCATGTGGGCACAGAGGGCTAGCCCATCTGTTCTGATCCCACAGAAGAGCTACTGTGGTTGAAGACGCGAATGCTGACTGATGGTCACAGTCAGAGCTGTTTCAGCAGCATGAGGGACCTACTCAGTATTAGGCAGGTGGTCTTAATGTCCATCCAGATGGTCAGTTGGTTAGCTAACAGGCTAACAGCCTCCTTCAGTATCACTGAGAGTAAAGCTTTACGTCTGGAGTATGTGTGACTGACCGTTCCTCTTGTGGTGTGTTCCAGCTATGCAGTAGTTAGTACCTACCAAAAGTGATAAAGAGGATCATGGGCACCCGAGGCTCACTGATGTGTGTGAGGAGCAAGGCTTGTCCATCTTAACATATACATACATATATAAAATGTGTATTTTCCAGATCCTAAGGGAAGTGGCTTCTGATGACATTGCCTACACATCCATTGCCATGACCCGCTCAGGCCGAGCGCTCTTCACGGGCACTGCCATTGGGACGGTGAGGGCCATCAAATACCCTTTACCCATGCAGAGGGACTGGATGGAGTACCAGGCGCATTCCGGTCCCGTCACCAAGGTACACGTGTGGCTGTGAAGGCCGTCGTTCTGGTGGGTCCCATCAAGTGGCCTCGAACTGACTGTGTCTTTTGTCCACAGATGGTCGTCACGTTCGACGACCAGTACCTGCTGACCGTTTCGAAGGACGGGTGTCTCCTCGTCTGGAAAATCATCGACAAGGAAGTGCAGGGACTGAAGAGGGATAAAGAAGTGACCTACGCGGAGGAGATCCTCATTACCAAGTCTGATCTGGAGGAAAAGGTAAACGCGAACACGCAGGATCCCAACTCTCACAGCCTCCCATTATACACTACAAAGGGTATTGGGACATGCCCCTTAATCATCCAAACAGGTGTTTAGGCCACACCCAGTGCCACAGGTGTATAAGGTTAGGCAGCCGGCCATGCAGTCAAGTTTACCTGCGTTTCTGAGAGAACGGGTCAATTTGAAAAGGCCCGGGCACCATTAAGTTTCCCTTGAGCACTTGGGCACTGTCGATAGGTGCCCGCTGCGCCATATGTTGGTGGGTTAAATTTAGATGTTGGAACCACGTGAGACAGATACACATACGCTGGATATTTACATGCACTTCTATTTACAAACACCAAACATATCTTTAACTTGATTTGACTGTTAATCAGCGGGCGTAAAAGGAACAGCACCCATCAAGAGTCAGATACTTATGGCCATAACAGTGTCCCTTGGCCTTCAGCCTTGTCAGAAGTTCAGTTTTTTTTTGTGTGAAACTTTGCCGCCATCCAGAATCAAGTCATGCTGGAGCTGAAGACCAGGGTGGATGAGTTAAAGATGGAGAACGAGTACCAGCTGCGGCTGAAGGACATGAACCACAGCATGAAGGTCGAGGAGCTCACGGAGAAGTTCCAGCAGCTGTTAGAGTCGCTGAAGACCCAAAACCAGGTTCGAGCTCAGAATATCCATGCTGATATTTCAGTGGTTCGTCCACGTGACAGCAGCCTAAGAAAATCTGTGGTTTATGAAGTCTCGAAATAAACGTTTGTGCCCGTTTCTTAGTTTGGAAGACTTTCGTTTTCGCCCAAAGTGATTATTGCGCCGTATTCCACTGCAGGTGTTGAAGACGGACCAGGAGAAGCAGAAGGCGGCGCACCAAGAGGCCCTAAGCGAGATCATGGAGAGACACAGCAAGGAGCAGCGGGATATGGGTAAAGAAGAGCTATCGCACTCACCATAGTTCCACAGTGTGTTTTGGGACACAGCCGTATACACACGGCACTTCTGTCTATGCTGAACCACTAGTCAGCCTCTAGTTGCTTGTGCGGCTGGTTGGCTAAGGCTGGCAGGGATTTGTGTCGGCAGAGTCCGCCAACAACCAGAAGCTGATGCTGGAGTACGAGAAGCACCAGAAACTGGAGCTGAACGTGCAGCGGATGCGGGAGAGCCACGAGGAGAAGCTGCGGCAGCAGGAGGACGACAAGGTCCACGCCCTCGAGGAGATCACACAGTTCTACGAGGCAGAGATGCAGCAGAAGATCCTCATGCTGGGGCAGGTGAGGTCAACACGGCAGCAAACGGCGCTTCTCTCAAACGGAGTTTGCAGATACGTGGCAAAAGTTCCCCAACCATCCCCCCTTTGCTTCTATCCCCTCCCCAAAGTGTCAGGACAAGTTGCGGCAGCAGGCGCGAGAATTCGAGGAGACAGAGAAGCAGGCGGAGGAGGACGGCGACCGCGAGCTTCAGGACGTCCGCGTCAAATACGAGCGCAAGCTACGGGAGGAGACGGAGACCAACCTGAGGCTGAAGGGAGAGACGGGGGTCATCAAGAAAAAGGTCTGTAGCTGCGCTGTGGCTTCGTCGCGCGTCCGCTCCCCCTGGTGCATAAGTTCTGTGTCTCCTCCCGTGTCGCGCTGCTGCAGGTCATGAGCCTGGAGAGGAAGATCGATGAGCAGAAGCTGGAGATTGACAAGCTGAAGGCAGAGCAACAGAAGCTGCTGGGGGTCATCAAGTCTCTGGAGAACGACATCAAGCGCTTGAAGGACGATGTCCAGGAGAGAGACGACATCGTACAGGACAAGGTGGGCTGATGGCCTAGTAGTTAGGACGCAGGTACAGGTCCCGGGCCGGGCACCACTGAGGTTCCCTTGAGCGAGGTACCGTCCCGCTACGCTGCTCCCCGGGCGCTGCTCCCCGGGCGCTGCCGATAGCCACCCGCTGCTCCACGTGGGCACGTGCGATGGGTTAAATGCAGAGGTCACGTTTCGTTGTGGCGCTTGAGTGTGTTCAACATGACAACTAGTCGCTTTCACGTCTCTCCTCCCAGGAAAAGCACATCTGTGATATAATGAAGAGGACCCAGAGGCTGAAGGAGATCGTGTTCGTGCAGAACTTCAGAGTCGAGGAGCTCACGAGGCAAATCGAGCCGAGAGAGAACGACATCATAGAGAAGAGGCAGGAGATCCAGGAGGTGGGGAAACGCAGTTCCACACCCTGCAGAGATCTGATAGAAACAGACACACCAGTACCTACAAACCTTAACAACATCGACCACCGTATGAATATCGCCCATGCTCTGTCTTTTCACGGTGGATTTAGATGGAGGGTGAACTGGAGCAGTTCCGCAAGAAGAACACTCAGCTGGAGCTGACCGTTGAAGACCTGAGGCTGAAGCTGAAAGCCACGGACAAGGAGATGCACAAAGAGATGCAGAGGGTCAGTTCTGGCGCCGTACACTGTGCTGCATGACACCCAATAGCGAGTTGCTTCCATGGCATGTGTTGAAAACGGTCGACCTGAACAATATCTGGTACACCAAGGCTTTTTTTGCAATTTTGGCCCAAAACTCAAGATTTCATGCCTAATTTGGACTGTAGTGGCTTGTTTGGATTGTGTTTTGATACTCTCCAGTGATTTTAAGTATAACAAAATGGTATTTTCTAAAAAATAAAATAAGCAAAAATTATATATAGTCCAAATTTTTTGTGCAAAATTCAGTTTCGAGAAAAATCTTACTTTAAATGATGTATGAGGCAGCAGCAGAACAGTCTGTAATTTTACAACCATTATTTGGACTTTCATGGTCCAGTGAGTGGAAGCCAATTGCGTTCGTGGGCTTGTCGATGTGCGAATGTTAATGACACGTTTAACCAATAAAATCAGTCGAACTGAAGATGTGACATACGCCATCTACACTTTCTCTACACACGATCCCCCTCATCCGTTTCCCAAGGTCAAAGACGTGGAGGCCCTGGTGCGGCGGTTCAAAACTGACCTCCACAACTGCGTAGGTTTCATCCAGGAGCCCAAGAAGCTGAGCACCGGCATCCGAGAGCTGCACGAGCGCTACGTTCAACAGTCAGATGTGGTGAGATAGACACGCATGAGCATGAGCGTCCCAGTAATTGCCAACCGGGCTAAGCAGGACTGTTTCGGCAGGTGGAGATAGTTGGTGTGGATGCGGACATCCAGAGAGAGTACAGTAGGCACAGGGAGCACCTGGAGAGGAACCTGACCTCGCTAAAGAAGAAACTGGCCAAGGACAAGGACGTTCACAGGACCAAACACGTCAAGCTCATGAGGGTACGTTTTGCTGGGCGTGAGTCTGCATTTCGACAGTTTTCATTGGTTACAATGTCATGGGCATGGGCGGTGGAGGCCTAGTGGTTAGGACATTGCCCATGTGAGCTCGAGTACGCGCTGGAGTATGTTCACGATGACAAATAGTCACATTCACGCGCTCACTACAGAAAAGGGAATGCGGTTAATCTGGCCCGCGGAAATGACACCGGTGAATGTTGTGTGCTCGTCGTCCGAGCTGCGTATAATATGTCGTGTTTCTGTTCCCCGTAGGAGAACGTCTTCCTGATTAAAGAGATCAACGACTTGCGGAAGGAGCTCAAGGTGGTCAGGGCACAGGTCCACGACTATAAAAGCCCAGTGGGCCTTAGGAAAGACAAGCCCAACAGTGCCCCAGACAGCCGACGTAGGCCAGACAGCATGATGCATTTGGGCATGGCATTTTATCTTTCATAACTTTTTTAACTGACAGTGGTGGCCTAGTGGTTTGGGACGTGCCCATGTGATCGCAGGGTCTTGGGTTCAAGTCCCGGCCCGGGCACCCAATGAGGTTCCCTTGAGCAAGGTACCGTCCCGCTACACTGCTCCCCGGGTGCTGTTGGTAGCCGCCCACTGCTCCACGTGTGGATGGGTTAAATGCAGAGATCACGTTTGGTTGTGACGGGGCGTGTTCACAATGACAAATAGTCACGTTCACAATTCACTCAAGGCCAATAGGGTCTGGTGTCCTAGACAGAGATGAAGCCTGTAGTCCTGAAGTACAGGTCCTTGCTCAAGGGCGCCTCAGTGGTGCCTGGGCCGGGACTTGAACCCAAGACCCTCCGAGCACATGGACGAGTCCCAAACCCAAACTGCGAATAGAGACCAGTGTATACAGATCTGTTGCTGCGAACTCCTCACATGATCCCCCCACTATGACAAGGTCACAAGGTTTCTTTTCCTCTATTTGCCATCACAGCGGCCGCCTCGGCAGGGACGACGACGCAGCCGAGCCTGGTGGAGGAGGCAGAGCGCATTATCCAGCTGCAGAAGCTGGAGATCCAGAGGCTCAGGCAGGAGCTCCTCGATCACAGCCAAAGTCTCACCCTGCCAATGGCTTCAGCTAGCGCCAGACTACCCGCCCTAGCGCAGGACCACCGCTGAGCCCGAGCCAGACAACAGTAAACATGGACGACAGAACCGAATGTTAACACTAGACGAGGTTTTCTGGTTTAACTATTGGTTTGGTGATTGTTTTTTCCTGCTCAAATGATCCAAATAAACCTGGTAACTGCAGAGCTGAGGAACGAGTGTTTGTGCCGCGTCCCAGAACCGAAGCCGAAGACTCGATATTTACTGAGGTTGCGTAACATGATCAGTAGATAAATACACATCAATCAGCCATAACATTAACACCACCCACTGGTGAAGTGAGTAACATTGACTTTCTAGTTATTTTATAACAGTAGCATATGTCAGAGGTGGGGTGGGGGGGTGGTGGGGGTATATTATGCAGCAAGTGAACAGTCAGTTCTTCAAGTCAATGTGCTGGAAGCAAGAGTGTGAGCCACTTTCACAGGGGTGTTCTAGACGACGGAGTCAGAGCGTCTCCAGAACGGCAGGTCTTCTGGAGTGTCCCAGGTGCGCAGTAGTTAGTACCAACCAACAGTGATCAAACTGGTGAATCAGCCACAGGGTCACGGGCACCCGAGGCTCACTGATGCGTGTGGGTGGGGCACAGAAGAGCTACTGGGGTGTAAGAAGTGATGCTGACTCTGACAGAAAGGGTTGAGAACACACAGTGCACCATAGTCAGAGCTGTTTCAGCAGCAGAAGGGACACAGTATTAGGCAGGTGGTCTTAATGTTATGGCTGGTCAGTCTGATATGAAGTTTGCTGATATTTGGTGGAGTCTCTTTCTGCCTTATGGGGGGTTTTGCTTTGCCTTCCTGCCCAGTGTTATGGAATACTCCGCTGCTGTCTCCCACCCTTTCTCTCTCTCTCTCACACACACACACACACACACACACACACATTCACCTCTTTCCTGCACTCATGAGTCTCAATAGGGTTCATCCAATCTCAGAGCCTGGTTCACGTGGAACCTCCAGTATTTGAGCTTCTCGCTTCTTACTTACTGCTTATTCTCCCTGCAGTTTCTAGTCTGAAGTGGATTTTTGAAGCTCTTTCCCCTCTTTTGCTCTAGTCCTTCAGGATTTCGCCTGCTCGCTCTTATTTTGTCTTAATTATTCTGTTTTCTTCTCTTTTTTCCGAGATGATTTGACATTTGGTTCCACCGTCTGGAACACACGCCATTTCTGTGGCACCTCTTCCCACCAGTATCGGCCGCATTGGCCTTCTCACCCGGCCTGAACCTGAGGGTGTCCTCTGACTCACGTCTGACCGACCTTTCAACAGCTCTGTTCAACTTTTGCACGTCACAATTGCTGTTTAAGGTCATGAAACGAAGCAGCAGTGTCTTAACGGGCACCAACAGCTATAAACTGTGGGCAGTGGAGGCCTAGTGGTCAGGACGCTGCCTTTGGGACCTGAAGGTCGCAGGTTCGAGTCCCGGCCCGGGCACTACTGAGGTACCGTCCCACTACACTGCTCCACGGGCGCTGTCGGTAGCTGCCCGCTGCTCCACGTGTGCACGTGTGATGAGTTAAATGCAGAGGTTGCATTTCGTTGTGGCGCTCGAGTGTGTTCACAATGACAAAGAGTCACTTTCACGTCACTTAGTCACTTTCACTTCAGATCAGCCATAACATTAAAACCACTTGCCTAATACTGAGTGTGTCCCTACTGCTGTGACTGTGGTGCACTGTGTGTTCGGACCCATTTCTAGTCAGCATCACATCTTAAACCACCAGACAGGCTAGACTTCATTCCCCACATCCATCAGCGAGTCTCGGGTGCCCATGAACCTTTCACCGGTTCACCAGTTGGATCACGTGGGGTAGGTACTAACTGCTGCACACCTGGAACCCTCCACAAGAGCTGTGGTTCTGGAGAAGCTCTGACTAAAACATCACAGTAAGGCCCTCTTGCTTCTAGCAAATGCACTTCAAGAACTGACTGTTCACCTGCTGCCTAATATATCCCACCCCCCTGACAGGTGCCATGGCTGATGAGTGTGCAGCACGTCATTGCGAAAATGCCTCTATGGGACTTTGCGATGTAAAAGTGCTGTTTCAGGCTGCATGTTAGAATGAGTCAGGCCACTACTGGGGTGGGGGTAAGGGGGGGGGGGGGTGGCACGGGGGTCCCAGCAGCGTTGCCGAGAAGAGAGCTCGGCTCAGATCACGTGAATGACAGCATCTCCGCCGTGACAGAGCGGCCTTTATTCTCACCAGCGTGACATCAGGCCTGATCTGGAGGTCGGCATGTTCCTCCGCTCGGCCTATTGTGCTCCCCCCACAATGCCCCGTAAGATCTCGCTGCTCCTCGGCGAGCGGCCGTCAGCCCGCTGCCTTCCCGCGCCCCCCGGAGCCGTGCGTGGGTGTGTTTGTGTGTGCTCACTGTTCACACTCACACGACTCGCTGTGTGCGGCGAGGAGACCTCTCCCACCGCCACTGTCATCGCGCTGCAGGGCCGGACAGGGGGAGAGCGTGAGGCTGCAGCAGGCGACCGGCACCAGATACCAGCCGCCTGGTAACTCCCCTCACTCTGGAGATGTTCGGTGGCTGGGGAACCCGTGGCTCCGAGGGCCTGACACATCTGCGGAAGGAATGACGGGAGGTGAGGCGACACTAACGGTAAAACAACGTTCAGGCCACTAACAGATCCCTCACCCCACAACGTTCAGTCGCGTTTCTGCGCTGTAGCCACGGTTTCCACCAGGAAGAACCTTTTAGGCTCCTGAGACACAGACGAACGACTAAGCTTAGAGTAATTCTGGCTCGTTTTACTCTTCATCCTTAACCCGTTTGCCCAAATTTCAGCAAAATGAACAGGTAACACTTTCATCGTCCAGGTCAAACACAGTGGCTTTACTGTCCAGAACACAATTTGACCCTTTAACGGCTACAACGAGAAAACCGCAATGAAAATGTTTAGTTTGCATTTTCTATTTGTTCGGGGGCAATGATAATAATGTGTACGTTTGTTTCCCAACTACCTCATAGATTTTACCAATAAAGGCCTCGATCGAACAGTCGAGATTTCTGTTAATCGTAAAAAAATGATGATAAAATTCTTGGATTTTCTTAAAAATTCTAAGAGAAATCCATAAAACTAGCCTGCAACTAGCCTGCGTTTGTCGGGAAGCTCGCGGAAAAGGTCTAAGACGTAAAGACACAGTGAAATCCAGTGGACTTTTCACCATAACTGACCTAAACCCAATGGAAGAGATGGAACGGTCAGGTTGAGTTAAGGACAATGCATATGTCAGTAAGTCTCCAACACTTTACATGAGGTAAAAAGGCAGACAGGCTAAAAACGAACAGCCAGGTCTAATACGCCTTCGTTTCAACGCTGAGTGTGCTGACCAAAGAACCGTCCCGACATTCGTGGATGTTCTCGAACGAGAGAACACAGTAAACTCTACTTTGCGCAATAGTGGCCTAGTGGTTTTGGAAGGTGAGCGAGTGAGTGAGAGCGAGAGCGAGTGAGTGAGAGCGAGAGCTAGTGAGCGAGAGAGAGAGAGAGAGAGAGGAGAAAGGAAGAGGGAAGCAGGCAGGTTCACAGGCCTCAGAGCAAGTCTGAACCTCTGAATGAATGAATCTCTTGCTCAAAAATCA
>JBBPDA010154453.1:0-19247 GCA_037974385.1 Arnoldichthys spilopterus | reverse complement strand
AAGGCAATAGGGAAACAAAATGCAAAATAAACAAGGAAATAAGAAATAAGAAGATTTCATCTATTTATATATATATATATATATATATATATATATATATATATTTATATAGCCCTTTCACAATTGCAAGGTTAAAACACTTGAATATTAATCATCACTGTAATCAGTCAATGCATATTTATTTATTTTTCATTAAAATATTGCAGATTTTTCAAAGAGTTTCTTGATCTTTTTGGCCTGAACATCAATAATTCCACCTTTTCCACCCTGTGTCAGCCTTGACTGAATTGACTGAATTTGTATGATGGAAACAATGTAGTCTTTATATAAAACATTATAATATGAAATTCAGGTACATTTGAGTGTTATTAAAATAGTTGATTTAATGCTGCATTTCTGTTGACAGTTTTTCTCCTACTAAAGGTGAGATTGGTTTTATGTCAGAATATTTTTTACAGTTTTTGGCAAAATTCACTTCACAATACAGCAGCTGTTAATAAGACACATTATATGCTCAAAGGGGGGGGGTGTCCATTCCCTGTGGTTGTTAATGAGAGAAAAAACAAATGAGGACTGCCAACATCCAATCAATCAGGACAAGAAAGCACATCTACTTGCCTGTCAGTCATGTTGCTCATCCACAGGGGAGCTGTCAGGTCTATTCAAAAAGGTGCCCCAAGCCTGTGCGTGGTGGTGGTAAAAATATCCAATAGAACTGGACCTAAAAGAGTGCAGTTAACACAGACTGATGCAACATAAAGGCGATGCCTGTACTATACTCAGTAAAATGATTTTACTGGTCATACACTTTTTTTAACAAAAGTTGGTATGTCGTGAGATATTTGCAGTATATTTGGGTCTTAGGCTTAAAGCAGAAGGCATGTTTGACCATGTTTTAACAAAAGGCAGCTGGCTTAACTGCAGTATTTAAGTCGCAAATCTTTGAAATGTGACCAATGGCAGTGACCAAATGCACTTAGTTTAATATTTGGGGTTGGCATGTACTATGAATCAAAGCCCACCCTGTTTTCTAAAATACAACTAGCTATAGGCTAATTCCACTGTAGCTATAATAGTGACACATTGTATATGTATTCATCAGCAATCCATGTTCACAGGTTTAAGTGCAACTTTAAGTTTGTTGTCATATACAGGTAACAACTTATTACCAGCAATTAAATTCTTGGACTTAATTTGGACAGAATTTAATTGCTGGTACTGAAGTTCAAGAACCCCTGCCACTGTATTTACATGAATTGCTACTTGAAAACAGTTCAGGACAGGACTAAAAGCTAGAAGACTAGAAGGTGTGCATACTTTATTATTTCAATTGATCTGAGGCACTGGTATTGAACAGACAGCAACTCAGCCTCTAGTTCAACTTTCTAGGCTTAATCCACTATGATCAAGAATCAATTTTACAAGCTCACCTCACACCCTGCAGCTCCACCTGCCTCTCCTTCTGTGTCTTTCACTGCATCAATGTCCTTCTGATAAAATGTATATGTGTATGTAAAAGTAATATGGGTTGTGGCAGATGATCAGTTATGTTATATAAAAGATACAAACTTATTCATCATTAATCCACCAAAGACCGCACCTCACTCACTATACCTGCTACTCCTTCCTCACCCTGTTTGTACAATAAGGCCCTTGTTAAAGAACCTGACATCCTTATGCTCCCATTTTTCTGCTTCCAGCACATTAATTTCAAGAATTGACTGTTCATTCACTGCCTATTATATCCCACCCCACTAACAGTCATTGTTATGAAACAATCCTTGTGTGTAAAATTTGTTGTCCAGCGTACCAGGATTAGCTATTGTTTAAACACGGATAATGAAAACAATCATTTGAAAGGAAAACCAGGTTATTAAAAAAATCATTTTTGAGAGAAAGTCATCAGCCTCCATCAACAATCATATTATTTTAGTAAATTAAATTACTATTTACTGAAACATTTTCCGATGATGTTCCAGTAGGTGTTAGAGGTCCGCTTCTAGAAAGCACTCCTAGAGATCCAACATTGTCAGGGCCGGCCCTGCTCTTTAGCAATTGTGCCTGTGAGTTGGAGGTGTGGTGCTTGGCATATAACAAGGGAAACTGATACATAGGGTAAAGTTATGGCAACATTACTAGTTTGTTAGCCAGCTGTTATGTAAATCTCAGCCAGCCACAAACCATCAAACATGACATTCAAAAGCATTTGATGATCTGATCACATCCATTGTCTAATATAAGGGCAACTTAGGGTCTAAGTTGCCTCATCCAAAGTTGTGTTGTTACCAACGACAAGTTCAAAGCTGGACAAAGCTAATCTTGCTCTGCCATTCAGACACTCCGACCAAGTTAAAGCTGAAGCCAGTAAAGCTGCTGGTGATAGGTGAAAACTCACATACAATATTAAATGGGAAATTGTCTGATTTGCTAGCTAAACAGGAAACCCTAAGTGTCACATGCATTAAAAATTATATCTAAATATTTAGATTTTTCCTCCCTTGTGGTATCATTTTTGGATGGGACAAATGCAACCCTTTTTCAATATTTGTTAGGCAGATCCAAAGGATGAAATGTATTACAGTGGACAAGATGCTGTACTCATTGACCTTATAATGCAGTAGTGTTAACTTGTAGATAGACATATATATATGTTGTGTGCATTTTTGTAGAAACCCATATAAAAAGTTAGCAAACTTTCTTGGCAGTTGTAGTGTTTCATATTACAATTCACATTATTTCAGTGAAAGGTATTTTAATAAGCCCAGCATTAATATTTCAGTCAGTTTTATAGACAGAACTCACAGATGCAGGTGTCTCTGATGGAGATATGCAGGTAAAAAGCTCTTATCCGGCATGTATTTAATGAAGCTGTTCATTTATTTTGCAGTTTATCACTGATTTTGTTATGAGGTATACATAAAAATCATTTTGGATTGTAATTTGCTGAAGACAAATTTCAACATTATCATTCTTACCTAGTCAGCTCTACAAGTATATTTAGGGACACCATAAGCTACAGATCAGAAAAAATCATGGCAATGACCTTAATATGGCACCGTTTGAGCAAATGAGTACCAGAGTAGGGTGTTTTTGTTCAATTTTGGTGTTGGGCTTCTTGGGTGAGTTATTACTTATTTACTATTCATCTTTTAGAGAAATGTTACCAGTGTTCTTCTTCTTGCACACAGGATGTCAGTTGAGTAGACATTCCTTTAGTGTGACCCAAGACATATTTGAGTCCACACATTGCTAAAAGAATGTGGCCACATGTGGCCCAGACCACCATTGTCTTCTCAATGATGTTGTTTCGTCAAAGTGTGATTAAATCACTCAGGCCACATGTCAATGCAGGGTGTGAACAAGGCTAGAGGTGCCTGTTATGTAGGCTATGGTTTTATTGGTAATTATCATCTGTCCTATGATGGGCTCTTCTATCCTTGATGGTGAACTTTGATGCATTCATTTTGCACTTTTTGTATCAGTTTTTAGTGATTGACGTGGTTTACTCAAGCCTGAAGTAAGTGTTACAAAGCGACCAAATGGATGCTTAGATTGGTAGACCTCTTTTTAGCCGACACACCCTGTTTGTCTATAAAATGTGTTAAAACACATTTGAATTGAATTGAATTTAAAAAGAATCAATCAAATGCCAGTTGGAATATTCTTGCAGCACTTTGTAAGTCTGTAATGCTGGTGAATAATTCATGTCAGTCAAAACTGGTTACATCTAATAAATTCCAAATCCTTACTGAAAGAGAGAAAACTTGAACCTGAACATGATTTAGCATAGATCAGCATTCATATTTAGTGGAATCTTGCAGTGATTTTTACACTCAACATTATGCTTGATATTAAATCTATTTTTTTTTTTTAATTTGACCCTTAAATGGAGCACAGGTTTCACATAGATATTAACAGGGTGCTGAACTATTAATTTAAATGTAGTTGTACGATTTTAAAACCTGCAACCTGAAATAAAAATGTAAATATGTAGGATTTAACAAAAGATTTATACCTGCGAAAGTCCTACTCTTAAAAAAATTACAATTGTAAAATGGTTTTGGCTTAACACATAGGTCAAGGAAATAGTTCTAGAATATTTACATTATGTCGTACTATAAAATTCATTACATTACTCAGTATTTTAAACTTTAAAAAGGTCTGTCACACTCAGAACACTTTGGCACCTTCATTGTTAAGAATGTACATAATGTCCTATTGTATGAGTGAATGACATTGGTTAGCTAACATTTGTTGCAAAAAATATATAATAAAAATTATAAATGATTCATAGTCTGTGTAGCACATTTCTTTATTTTTTCTTTATTAGACTGTGCAACTCTTTCATACCTTAGGCCAACCGAACTTTGAATGTGTATAAACGTTACATCCAGCAAGGGTCATTCCAGTGTGCTTCCTCACTTTATGCCTTGTACACTTCTCCTATTACACTCTGGACTTTAAAAAACCACCTGCACTTTTACTTTATTTACTGCGTAACTTCACATTTTGCCACTTTTAACAGTTACATGATAACTTATAGTTTACTCAATGTGGTTCATTGATGCTGTTTGATCTGGTGAAACATCATGTCTGATGTTAGTTACATCCCATTCCCAGTTTACTGTTATATGTTACGTTATTTTGTCTATTTGTTGTACTGTCTGTTGCACCTTGCACTCTGCCCTTTTTTGTATGAAAGTGAAAGTGAGATAAAAAAAAAACAGCTCAAGCTCTTTAAATGACAAAGTTTATTGAATTAAAAGTCCTTAACTACTGCAAAATTAATTGTATAATTTAACACTATTGTGCTGATGTACTTGATTAACAAGATTAGTCTACAAACACTGTCACCTATCTTGTTAAATGCAAATGTATCTTTGATTAAACTTACAAGATTACAAGAGAAGCTTCAGAATTGCAAGAGAATCTTTTGGGCCCATTTTGTGTAACTTAAGAGTATGTAATTACATATTAACAATGTACTTACTGTAATAGCAGTGTAATGTATTAAATGTTACAAATGGATTTTTACAATTGACATTGTTACAAAGCAGCTTTACAGGATCTGGGCTCAAGCCCCTAATGAAGGACGCTGCATGCATTGTTAAAGGGTTACCACATACCACCTAATTACCCATTTACATGAAATAAACCTACTGTATAAGCAGATGTTTTTGCTGAAAGTTGTATATTGCTATATAGTTGGCATAGCAATATACAGCTAAACAATACCAACATATATATTTTAGGCAACTTAAGATAATAAATCTTATATGTATGTATATATGAGCAGAACAAGAAGGAGAGGACATGGCACTTAAACATGCAGTAACACAAACACAAGAGGGGTGGGCAGAGTGTGTAACTGTTTAGAGGTCATCTGTCAGCTTGGTTTATTGGATATGTCAGATACTTAAATGGATTTTATTGGAAACTATTTATATTTCCATCAAGCTTTGCTCTGTTTGCCACCAACATAGACTAAAGGTGTGCTCCAACCCAATTAAACCCCATGTCTATCTTAGAAACTGATTTCTTGCACCCAGATTACAGCTGGGCAGCAAGAATGCTATGCAATAATGTTATTTAGCATTTTCACTGTGATCTCCACCTAACTTTGAAAGTTATGTGTATGAAACTGCCCTCAGCATATATAAATATACCATATGGCACTATGACAGAATAATAGGAAAAAGGAAGGCTGTGCAGACTGCAGTAAATTAAGCATGGTAGATTCAGCGCAAGTTTGATTGTTATAAAATTAAATGTTTGAATAATACACCCACCTAACCAACCCATTAGCCTGCATTCATTAGGGCCTGTTAGTTTGACCACTTACCATCATTATGTCTCATCTACACACACACGCACACATACACACATACACAAAATGAGCTGGTAATAGGCTGTGTGTAACTAGTGAGTATTATCACCACACACACACACACACACACACACACACACACACACTGATTACATTAGCTGCTAATCATTAGTGTAAAATGAGCTCTAATCTAATTTAACAAAACAGTTTTATTCAGCTTTTCATTAGCAGGCCACACATGAACAAAATCTCTCTCTCACTTTCTCTCTCTCTCTCTCTCTCTCTCTCTCTCTCTCACACACACACACACACACACACACACACACACACATACACAAATTCATTATTAATGCAAAGAAATTAAAGCAAAAGTTTCTTCATGAGTCATCAGTGTGAGTGAGCAAGATCAGTTCGCTAACTTTAATCTGAGAGTCACCTCTCTCGCCCTTTCTCAGTCCTGATAAGTCCTGCATCTAGTTACAGAATGCTGCAAGGCACCCACTCTCAACTGCATACACTATCAATGGCGTTTGCGTCTATTTGTGCAAGTGTGTATGATGGAATGTAATTGTTTTTGAGAAGAATTTTGAAACTGCATCCCTGCAGACTGCCTGAGGTAAAGCCCTGCATGTGTGAGTGGACCACAGAATGAAAGTAATCTCATAAGAGTTTGATAAAGCATGGGGTGAGGTGTCGGAGTCTGTGGAAATGCTCAGTTTTGAGTGCATTGATAAGGCTGGTAGAGCTTTATCACTGTTTATATAATTGAGTACATTTCCAGTGTGCAGATTTACACTGAGATGCATTTCTAATGGAGAGATGGAAATAGGAAGAAAGGCGTGTGCATGACCCCCTTTTTAGAGAGAATCTACAAAGCAAAGGACACATAATACATAAATAATCACTACAACTAAAAATATTATAAGTATATATAAACTGTGAAAAATATTAAATGTATTAGAAACTTCTAAAGTTTTTTGTGGGTGAGAATGCCACAGCTTAGGAACATTAAAACAAAAAGGCTTTCTGGCTTTTTGTTTTGGCATATTTAATGCTAGGCTATGTGACTTTATTAATGTAATAGTTCCAATAAACTTCTGAATAGTTTCAAATGCAAGTTGACTTACATCATGAAATGACAACTAGGATATTCTGTGTTCTTTGATTTTTTGATTGCTAAAAAACTACATTTTTAGGCACATCTTTTTTTTAATACATTTTATTTTACCTATGATGTTTTGTGTTTTTATACTATTTTACTAGTAGTTCTTCTCTTGGATTAGACCAGGCATGCTTGCCTTCGCTCCCCACACCCATCAGTGAGCCTTGGTCATACCCTGTCACCCATTCACTGGTTGTACATCTCTGGACCCACTTGTGATAGGTACTAACCATAGCATACCGGAGTATGTATACCGTCTAGACTTCACAGTATGATCTTTGTCATAGTCACAGTTTCTTACACTTGCCCTTTTTTACTGCTTTAAACACATCCACTTCAAGACTGTTCACTTGCAGACTAACATATTTCACACCCCTTAAGAGGTGCCATGAAATAACTAGAAACAGTGTTACTCATTTCACCTGTCAGTGGTTTAAATATTGTGGCTGATTGGTGTGTGTGTGTTGTCAAAAAAAGAAGAAAAAGTTGGCACATTTTGTAAAATGCATTAAAAACATAATAATCTGCAGTTTGTAAATTCTCCTTTATTTAACTGATAAAAGTACAAAAAATGACATTGTTTTGGTTAACTTACTTAATTACATTTTTTTTAAAAATGAACAAACTTTGAATTGGTTTGTTGTAAAACTTTGAAAAAATTGGGACAGAAGTCAAATATGTGTATGGCACATCATGAGGAGGAGAGACAGACAAAGGCAATCCCAGACTATTGAGTAGTTCCAGAACTGCAACAATTAGTCTCTTCAGTTCTTAAACAAGTGCAAAGTGCAATTAAAAGGGCAGATGATATTACACAGTGGTGAACATGCCTCTATTCTGACTTTTTTTGAGTGTGTTGCAGGCATTGCATTTGTTAAAATTACAAAATGCATTTTAGATGGTCATCAAACCATTCAAAGTCTTTGTACTTTTGCTAGTAAAATAAATATTCAAGAGAACAAAACAAAATTAATCTGTTCAAAAAAGAACAGAACAAAATTATTTTACTGGCCAACTGTGTTGCTACACAAAAATTGGTCTGATCACAAATACGTTACAGAAAAGCAAAAGCGACTGGGGAGAAAGCTTTAACCAATTCAGTAAAGTCTCTGTGAAGCTCAAAGCAATCCAGTAAAGTCTGAGTGAAGGTGCAAGCAGCATATGAGTGCGTGTTGGTCTCATTTGCAGCAGCTGCAGGTAGCAGGAGAGTAAAGGCAGGGATTTTCAGGCTGAGCAGCAGCACATATACAAAGAGTAACCTGCCTGCTGAGCACCACACCTCACTGCAGCATGCAGCTTAACTGCCTGCACCATCTCTAGCTTACAATGCGCTCCCTCTATAGCTACTTGCCTCCCACATTGGGTTTAGGTACTCTCCGCACTGCTGTTGCAATTCAGGTCGTATCTGTCGTAAGGCCTTGGGCTTTCAGGTGGAAAAACTTTACAAAAGAGCCATGTCTTGCTTTGACACTCAAGACTAAGAATCACAAGCTGTGTAAAAGCCTAGGTTTAAAGCAAGAAAGAGAGATGGAGACAGTGAGGGGTCTGCATTTCAACTCTTCAGCCCTCTTTAGTGGTTTCATTAGGACCCTAAAGGCTTGGTGGATACTTGAGACTGCTGTGTCAGCACAGTTTGAGTGTTGGAACAAAGCCTTAGAAAGGGGCCGTCCATGCAAAATCCATATCTTAATATGTAGTGCTTTACCATGAAATCAATTTAGGGAAATTTAGCCGACCCTCCCTAGGGGCACTGTAGCTGAATTAATGATTGTGTCACTTGAAGATAGACCAGTATTTCCACACAGAAAAAAAAGGTTCATCCTAAAATCTGAGACTAGTTCAAAACACTTAGCAGCTTATGCATCATAAACACACACAGCATTTATCTGCAGTGTTTAAACCCATTTTTGTGCAATCTCTCTTATTTTATCTGATTGTATCTTTGTTCTTAAGGAGTCATTCATTTCCCAAAGGGTCTAAGTCTATGACCGCTAGTGTAATTCTATCTAATACATTCCCCCATAGTCCTTCAGACTGTGTTCAGGGTCAAGAACACTAAAGGTAAATCTTGGACAAAGATGCAGTTTATAACCTAAATATTAAACCTCTTGGTGCAGACGGTGAATCTTGCAATCATAACTTTTAAAGACACAAATGGCAGAAATGCCAGTGCACCTCCTTGGAAGACTGCTCACACTGATGAATATGGATGTGTAAACTGAGCCCCTAGCTAACTGCCAATGTCAGAGTCTGTCAAATGGCAGATCAAACAGAGGAAAGAAATTAAACATTTTTTATGCTGAAAAGTGTGGGAATGAGTCACTGATTGTAAAGTAAAAAGACACATAAATCTTCCAGTGAAAAGTAGTTAAAGTTAACTCTGGACTGCACATCCCACAGCTTCAGAAAGAGTGGCCATCTTTGTTCCAGGTCTTATGTGCTAAAATACACTTAAGAGAACATAAAGGAGTTTACTGTCTCTCTAGAGAACAACTACACCCTGGTCACAAGATACCATTTACAGTGGCAGGGTACCACATGCTCAATGAGTCTACACATTTTCAAACTACTGCTAATTCAATGCCAATGGAGAGCCCAATCCCCAGTTGTGTTAAATGAGCTAGCAGACACCTGTGCTAACATGCATCACCATTTCTAAGCAAAGATGGCTGCAGGACTAAGGTCCAGAAAAAGCATCCAAATAGAATTTTTTTTACCATTCCTATTGACCATTTATTATGAAAGTATCACACAACGTAAAAGGCAGATAGTGTGTACAAATACAGCAAAATGAATTTATCTCTAAATGGTAACTTTTGGAAACTGCAGCCATTCAGACAAAAGGATCACAGTAAATTGTAATACATTTAAATGTGACCAGTGACATACTTTTGTACTCTAAGTCTATATAAGGTTTTACATTATATACAGCAGTATTTAGCAGCATTGAAATAGTGACATTTTCATACCAAAATAGGTCAGATTTATGCCAGCTTATACAATGAAGGATTTGCATGGGATGACCATAAAAGTATATAAATATATAAATATATATTATATGAAAGTTGCAGTTGTATGATATTAAGCTATATAGTTTAAAGGCAGAAGGGAGCAAGGACCTCAGTAGTGCTCTTTGCTGCACCCAGACTGTATTAGTTTGGAGCTAAAAGTGCTAAACTTCTTGAACAGACTTTAGTGTAGAAGATGAGAAGAACATCACAGAGCTGGTCAGCCCATGGTTTAAGGGCCCTTGAGTTAATACTGTCTGTTTTCAAGCGTTCTCTTGATGAAGTCTTACAGTTCTACTTTCTACTGACCCTCAGATACAGTTTACACATTGTGTGATCCCTCAGGTCCATCAGTTCTGGTGGTGGTTTCCTGGCTATGGTACGAGTGTAGTATTTGATCACTGCCCAATGAGAAAGGGTTAAGAGCTGTTTTTGAAGGACCCCTGAGGTTGTTCACAGAAGCAGAGAGGGAGGTGCTATAATTTTGCAGAGGATTGTGGCATGGCTGAGTGTGTGGTTGAGAGACCCAGTACTGAACCTATTGAAGAACTGATTGAGTTTATTGACCCAATCCAAATCTCACTTAGTCTGCCTTCAACTGGCCTTGAAGCCTGTAATCTGCTTCATGCCACTCCACATATCCTAAGTGTTACTCTGCAACAGTTTGTTTCATTTTTCACTGTCAGAAAAAAAATAGTCCAAAAAGGTAAACTCGGCATATCTGCTTGTCACACTTGAACAACTGACTATTCAATAACACCTGTTTTTAAACTATAAGACCAAAGGTATTATAGCTCCCCCTGGCATTGATTCTATGACATTTGGACCATTTCTTTCACAACTCAATTCAGCCTTCGAAACCTAGGTGTGGCATTTGATCATTCCATAAGTTTCGATTTGCACATTAAATCTCTTTCCAGTTCATGCTTCTTTCATTTAAGGTGCATCTCTAAACTTTGTTTTCTAGTTTCAAGAGCAGAACTAGGGATGATTCATGCTTTCCCCTCCTCACGCCTGGATTACTGTAACGCTCCATTTACAGGTTTGAGTAAATCCTCCTTCTCAAGCAGTCCAAAATACAGCAGCTAGGCTTTTAACTCACTAGTTTTATAAACATTGGTTTAGCTTCCAGTTTTTAACCCTACATTTTAAGATCCTCATTCTTACTTACATGGCTCTAAATGGACAGGCCCCAAAATATTTATTAGATCTTAAACATACATGCATACTCAGTCAGCCAATGCTTGCTAGCCCCAAACTCCTCCCTTACCAAGTCCCCTTTAGTCAGCTGCCCCAAGGTTATGGAATACTCTATCCTCTTCGCTGCGATCGGCTGGTTGATCCTTTTAAAGAACAGCTGAAGACTTTTTTGTATCAGCAAAATAGCGTGTATAAGGTCAGTCCAACTTAAAAATTTACAATTGGATACACAACAAAATAAGAAAAAATTATGTTCCACAACTTAAGGAATGGACACATTAAACAATATGTTGTAGAGTACATTATTTAATATCTTATTTATTTAGTTATTTAGTAGGGTCCATTATGTTATTTAGTATCTTCCACGGAGTGTGGAGCAGTAATTGGTTTCCTTTATTTTCTCTATCAAATATTCTTCTTATCCTTTGCTATAAAGGCGTTGTTTACTTTGTTCAGAAGTGCCTATCATTAGTCACCCAGGGTTTACTGTTTAGAAGCAGTGGTCTACTCTGGTTGGCATTATGTGATCTAACCAGAAGTTAATGTAGTCTGTTATACAGTTTGTCATGCTGTTACCATTCTCCCCTTGTGCTTTACATAAAACATTCTCTTCTGTGTTTTCCAGACATCCACAAATCCATTTTCCCACAGTACCTGTAAGTACTCATTGTTTGGTGTGTATCAGAGTCTAACAGCACCAGACTGTGATCCAGTCTAGAAAGGAGAGAAAAGGCAGAGATGTTGTATAAGTTATTAAAAACTAAGATTCTAAGGTACTTAAACGTTTTCCTTTTGGCTGACATAAAAACAGCCTTTAAATGCGCTCTTCTCTGTTGATCACATCATTTCCCAGTGCTGCTGATGTGATTATTTAATATGTAAATGTATTTTTGTTTAGTCTGTCTTACAAATTACAATTTTGAGCAAGAGAAGTCACACATAAGTCATGTTTCAATAGTGCCCTAAAAAACAAAAATATAACAAGTGCTAACTGTTTCAAATTGAGCTCTGAATGAGGTTGTGCACTCGTTTCGAAAAAAAGCATTGCAAGTCCAACAATAAGGTAATGGTTAGACCTAAAGTAGTACTTTGTTCTTACTCTTATGGATTGAAAGTGTACAAAATCAGCATACCATCTTGTAGAAGATACTGAAGGTCTCTGCTACTAGTATTCTGGAGAAATGACCTTCCCAGTTTACAAATCAACATTCAAATCAGTCCATCATTTGGTGTTTGGTTGAAGTGAAGTGAAAGTGACTATTTGTCATTGTGAACACATGCAGCACAATGAAATGTGATCTCTGAATTTAACCCATCACACGTGTACACGTGGAGCAGGAGGCAGCTATCAACAGCACCCATGGTCTTGTTATACAGTAGTTTGCTACATGTTCCAGCCCTGATAGATCTGCCCTGGACAACTTTAAGTTACATTATTGTGAAATCATCTATGCAATCAGCAATAACAGTTCAGCTACTAAGAGGTGGATCACACTAACTGAGAGCAGTGCTAGGTCCTGGAGCATGTAGCACACACAAATCACCTTCTGTTACATCACTCACTTCATATATCTAAACAGACTCCCAAAGCAAACATATGGGCAAAAACTGTGTGCTGGGAGCTTTATGAAATGTTTCTATGGCAGTGACAGACAAGCCAAAGATCACTATACTACACTATACTATACTCTTATTCAGAGTGATGCACATGGGTTCTTTCTAGTCTACAAGGAAAAGCTGTCAAACCAGTAAACCTAGTGTTACGTTGAGGGTGGTGGAAGCAATTGCAGGGGCTATTGTGGTTTCTTACAGATTTATTTAAACTGAGAAAATAAACAAAAACTAGGGTTACTTACATCAACAATCAGGGATCTAAAGATCTTCGTATAATCATATACGAAGACTACAGACTAAGGAACCTGACAGGGATTGTGACAGGAATACTTAACAGCAGGTGATAACAACAGAGAAACTTTGTGTATGCTAAGCGAAAAACAACTGAAAAACTTTGTATATGCTAAGAGAAAACCAACAGAGAACCGACCAGGGCTGAGACCAACACAAGAGACTATATAGACAATATATATATACACATGATAAGGAACAGCTGGACAGGGAAGGAGACATGAAGCAAGGACCAGCTAAACAAGGCGGGAACAGAGATGGGACTAGGACAAAAATATAAACATGAGACATGTGGACAGGATGAAGAATCATGCCACCTAGACTTACATGTAGATTAAGAGCTTCTAGTGTACTTTAGTGTCAACTCATTTCTACCTGAGGAGAGCCCATATGGGCAGCTAACTGACTGAAAGTCATTGCGGCTTACCTGTACACTAGGAACTGTTTTAAACTGAAATTCTTTTGGTTTGTTATTGCTATCCAGTGTCAACCAGAGAAGGATGGGTTCCCCTGCGGAGCCTTGGTTACATCCAAGGTTTCTTTCTACAGCTTTAGAAGTTTTTTCTTGCATTTGGCTGCTCATTTGGGCCTTGGATTCTGTAAAGCTGCTTTGTGACAAAGTCAGTTGTAAAAAAGAGCTATAAAAATAAAATTGACTTGACTTAACTTTGAGCATATTGTCAGAGGACTCAAAATGATACATGTCCTAAGTGCACCCAGGCCTATAGCAGAGTCTGACCCACTAAACCAGCAACACTTTCATCTTTTACCATCCCTCCCTCCCTCACTCTTTCCTTTCTGTTACCATTAGCTCTGAATAGGGTGAAATTGTGTATATGTGTGTGTGTGTGTGTCTGTGTGTAGTCACTTTCATTAAGGGCAAATGGTTTTCAAAAAAAAAAAACACAAAAACATGCACACACACACACACACAAAGGGGAAGAGAGTGTCTGCCGGGTTTTTTTCTGTTTGCTGCAGTACTGGATGTAGTTTATTGTGTCTCTTTTATTCCTGCTGCTTTGACATTACAAAGATTATACACATACTTTAAAACGTAAGTTGAGCGATAACTCATCAAAAACGGTTTACAACCCATTTGCTTATCAATCTTATCAATAATGTAGGTACATAGACTTCTTTTCAGCTTTATTTTGAATCTCCAATTATCAAAACGCACTGTTTCAAAATGCCAGTCAAAACACATAAATGTTACATTCAATTTTTTTTTTTTATTAAAAGTAGCCTACTACTTTTTCATATTGGGTGAATTCATGATTAAAGGGCCAGAAGAACTGGAGTAAAATCTGATTGCTTTGTTATTCATTAAGGTTAAAAATACCTCTTTCTTTCCAGTTTTGTGTTAAAATTATACTATATATTTTTGTGCATCATTTGGTCACCTTTTATGTTGAGTGTACATGTAGATAATCTACAGATAATGAAACCTAGTTGATTAATAGCAGCGTTAGGGTTAATTTGGTCAACATGACTGGTTGGCTTTGAAGTTAACATTAGGGGTAAGTTTAGGTTGAATGTAACAGAATCTGTTTCAATCAACTTACTAATCTGCAAATTCCATTTACATTTTGTAAAATGCAATAAAAACAAATCTGTGATTTGTTAATTCATGGTCACCATTGCCTAATTCTCCTCTTCAGGATGCGCCATACATTTTCAATAGGAGACTGATCAATTCAGCCTAGTCAAGCACACTACAATCATTCTGTTTGTAGCATTACAGAATGAGGCCCAGCATTGCTTTGATGAAATAACCATGAATGTCCAGGACAAGATGTCACCATGCTGGCAACAGTCTCTCTAAAATTTAAAAATTCACCTTCATGTCAATGGAACGTTCACACATATGCTATTTACCTATGTTGTGGGCCCAGATGCACCTCATACCATGAAAGATGCTAAACAAACAGCATCTGTTTTTTTTGTTTAGTTTTTTTAAACAAGCAAAAACATCACTTTATCTCACCACAGCACATTTTCACTTTTTTGACCCCACTTTGAGGACTTTAGGCCCAGAGTTGTAGAACTGATGTTTGACTTTCTCTTTGCATAATAGTTTCAGGGTGCATTTCATGATCCAGCAGTGCACTGTGTGACGTGACAGTGGTTTTCTGTGGTATTCCTGAGACTGTTTTTGTATTTATCACAGTAGCATGACCATTTCTTTGCAATGCTTACTGAAGGGTTTAAGATTATGCACATTCAACAGTGGGTGTTGGGCCTTTTGCTTATGTAGTGAGATTTTTCTGGATTCCTTGAATATTTTCACAATATTATGTATTGTAGGTGGTCCTAAATTCTTTGCAGAAGTATGGCACAAAGTGATCAGCCACAATACATATCTACTTGGAAAGTCTGAGCCTTTGATGGATGCTCCTTTTATACCAAATCATGACTCACATGTTCCCAGCTCCTCTGCTTATATAGTACTACCCATCCTTTTCTGAAAGGTGAAGTACCAAAAACTTTGACCTTACTTTTTTAGAGATAATGGTTCCTAATTAGTAATGGCTTTGTTGTAAGTAAACCCTTAATTGGTATAGAAACTTTACATCATGTTGTTGGTTCGTTAAAGTTTCTTTGTGCTCACACATGACACTTACAAAAATCTTTCTTTAAAGAGCTTTTTATCAAAACATTCTTATGTGAATCAAAACATCTACCTTCTACCTTCTCTTTAGCGGATGTCTGTTTAAATTTAGACTGCTAAACTGAAATGCAGCATTATGCTTTTGTCTGTCTGATTCAGCCAGTCAGCCTTATATTTGGTGTATTTAATATTCTGCATGTAAAGCACTGTGATTACCTGAGAGATCATTCTGAAATAAGTCAATGAAGCCTTTAACAGAGACAGCTGTCCCTAATGCTGCTGTCTAATTCCAGTTCCTCTAATGGAGATGTTTCTTTGTGCACATCAGTAATTGGTGTCAGGCAATGATAATAAAGGCTGCAGAGGAAGAGAAAGTGGCTGAACAAGTGACTCATGAACATGCATGCTGCCAGCAACCAATCAGTCACATTAGCGAAGATCCTTGGACACTTCTTCCATCCTGTCTCCTCACACACCTTTCCTTGCACTCTCTCACACTAGTGATTAAACTCTGTTCATTAAAAATAAGGCAAGTGACAGATTAGGCTCCAGGCACTGTGGTGTTAACAGACGACAGAAAGTAGAGTAGTAGAGTGTGGATTTAAAGCACTCTGTTAAAAATGAATTTTTTGACTGTTATGATTTTGCAGTTGGGGTAACAAATTTGCTGGTTAACCATAGCTGGCTTTGTTCAGCTCATCCCTACAGAAAAGAGTCATAAGTAGAAGTGGATTAAAGCTCTATTAACCTCTTTAATTTTCGCATACACATACAGTGAAATGTACCCTGATCATTTCCTAAAACTGGTCAAGTTTAAATAGAAGTTACCAGGTTAAATTAAAAAGGAAATTAAGAAAGAATTTAATGTAAAGTAACAAAAACACAAAGAAAAAATATACTAGAGATTAAGATTAAAATGTTAACAACAACTGTAAAATGTTTATGTAGAATAACTGTGTATGGTAAAGTGAAGACTGCAGTTATTAGAACAGTTAAAATCTGTTGTGGCTAGTTAAGAAGAGTTCAAAGAGACAGTTACTGGTATAAGTTAAGTCCCTGATGATCGTAAATGCTCTGGACCTGCATCTCCTGGTATACAGTAGGTGTCATGCAAAGATAGAATTTAATATGTGATTATGTAATTAATGAAAAACTAAAATCTTGGGCCACATTGGCTATTAGTGTTTAAAGACTGAACATTTTCTTTTATTCCTTTTTCTTGGCACAGATTTATTAACTCATAAACGTTGAATTAGACTTCCTGGGATTAGTGATTTAAGCATCGCAGTGGATGGCGATAATACAACTTTTGGTGGTGTCACAATGAAACTTAAGAAATGAATGGGCAAGTTGTGAAGCCAAGATGGTCAGCATTTTCTCTATTAACAGTGTCTACTGCCCTGAACAGGGAGGCTAATGTAAGTATATCAAGTTACAAAATCATTCCCACCAAGTATGAATGAGAAAAATATTTTCATAACGTGCATATGTTGTATCACATTAGTATCAAAAAATGTGAACAGAATATTCCACTCAGACAGGAAAGGGTAGTGTGCAAGTTCTGTGATTTGAGAGTGTAGGCCACATACAGACTAGTTTTGAATTGGTCTTGACACATTAATTATATAATCACATATTAAATTCCTGAGGCTGTTACACAATGAATTACTTGTTGACTTACTTTCTGTATTGACAGGTTTGAGTTTGTCTCAAGAAATGGCAAAAATTAAGACTCAGTCACGAATCAATCAAGACTACAGACATAAATGTGGGATGGACTGAAACTTTTGAACCCACACATCTACCACACCCACACTTTCTCTGCTCAAGTTTTAATGAGGTACATAACATTTTAGAACAAGCACATATTCAGAAATGCAAAATGATTGTTATCAAGTAAACTGAATTGCTGAAGAAGTGTGTGACTAATCTATATCATACAGAAAGTGTAACAAACAAACACACACACAGAGACACACACATAATACACATACATAGGTTGACAAAGGTTAGGCTAGAATATTGGAGTAGTCTGGGCCCTAACCACTTACTCATACAGTATAGACTTCACTGGAGCCAATACACTACACACAAAAACACACTGCGATGCACACACACAGACAATGATGTCTTGGTGCCTCTCTGCTTAGAACTTATCATTGCTGTTCCAGTTGGATGGGCACTCTTTTGTTTTCATTATTCACTTGTAATGAGACAAGCACATTCTCTCCTGCACAATTTAGCACATTCGCACCATTAATCAGCCATGCACATACATACGCACACACACACACATACACACTCACACACACCCACATACAGACACATTACAATATAAGCAGAGGGCTGCAGTTTGACCACCATTTAGACAAGGACACTTGTGTCAATGCTTAACCAGTCTTTATTGACCAAAAATCAAATCTATGACCATGAAAAATATCAGAAAAAAAACACTATCATTACATCTGCTTTATCTGCTTATCTGCAACTTTACATTAAAACAAATAGCTAGATGGTCTCAAGAGAATTCGTATGAAGGGTCTAAATGAAAGTTACTAACAAAAATATTGTATGCTAAGTTTAATGATCGAGGCGTATTAACTGGGAGCTTTCAACAATCATCAATACTGAGGTTAATACACAAGCAAGGAGGAACACACAAGGAAAGTCCATGACTGCAACTAAAATCGAAGACAGCGTCACAACACAAAAAATTACAAGGCAATACAAATTACTCCAACTCTGGGAGGTTTCCCTCAAATAAACTACTTGCTTCATGTCCTTCCACAATATTTATAATGGGTTAAACTCAAGACTTAAAAAAAAAAGTAACCATTCTTTGGTAGAACGACTTGCGTGCTTACGGTTGTTGTCTAGATGTGTGACCTACTTTTATTATCAGATTCAAATTTGACATTTTCATGACATTTTCAGTTTTTGCCACGAAGCGCAGTGTTGTGCAATATTATCAGTGCAATGTAGTCTAACAGTATTTAACTCACTCATGTGCAATACTGTTATACACACTCCATGCTCACATCTGCACTGTAGGATTACTTGATATTTGTATAGTTATAAGATTTATTTTTATTGTATTTATTGTCATGTTGTAATGTTGCTTATTGTCTAGCCTAGTGTTGTAATGCTGCTAACTATATAGTATGTACTGTCATTTTGTAAAGCTGTTAATTGTATAGTGTATAAAGGAGGTGTTCAAATAGGAATTTCATTGCAGTCTGTACACCATACTTTTTACATATGATTATAATTTTAAATCTTGAATCTAAAATTTGCCTTGCACACCATTGTTGCTTAGTGTTTTTCTGATGGTGGACTAATGAACTTTATCATTAGCCAATAGGAGAGAGGCCTTTAGTTGCCTATTGAATGCATCATAGCCTTTTACATGCCTTACTCTTGGAGTGATAATTGTTGGCCAACTACTGCTGTAGAGGAAAACAATTTCGTCCATTTGTTCACTGTAGAAGGAGTCCTAACTCCATAGAGATGGTTTTGTAAACCTTTCCAGCCTGATAA
>JBBPDA010154391.1:0-17184 GCA_037974385.1 Arnoldichthys spilopterus | reverse complement strand
AAAAGGCGAAAATTTGGTGGTACCCCCCCCCCCCCCCCCCCAAAAAAAAGCAATGCCCGCCCCCAAATGGTTAGAACCCAATGAACCGAGTGTGTGTAAATGTGCGAGATGCTAAGCGCTCTGGGCCGCTAGGGGGCGGTGTTGCCCCATCCGCTGAACAGAAACGCTGAGCTCCTCACACGGGAAAGGGCAGCCATGTTTGTGCTGCACACGCGCGCCATCTGCAGGCACAATCTTGTCATTACATAGTGATAAAAACCTCTTTCCACCACACACGCGCGCATACACCCACAAACACACACCTTAGCACGTGCAGCGTGTGGTCGCCCGCAACTGTGTCCATTTTAAAGGGCTTTATTCGCGTTTCTAAACTTTATGTAAACAGACAGATGGGTTGACTGAAAAAAGAGTTTCATTAACTAACCTCACGTCACCATCTGCCCTCATTTCAAAACATTTCCAACTGTGTGGAGCTCTTCGCTTCCAGTTTCCCACAGCATTGTGGGAAAGCAGTGTCCATCAGCACCACACTCAACAACCCACCAGTAATGATTGTGTAGTGTGGATATTTAAGTATACAGACTTTGACAGGTTTACCTAAAATACACACTACATAGTCAAAAACTAGTTAGGATTAGTGTTAAGTACACATAAACGTTTGGGACAGGGGTACAGAGGACAGCACAGACTGGAAGAGGCCATGCCTTTCTCCCTCCCCCCTTCATAACCACCTGGACCATGTACGCATGTCCATGTATGCAAATAGGCCATATAGGTGATGACATCTACACCCTATATATATATATATATAGTGTGTGTGTGTGTGTGTGTTTATGTGTGCATCTATATATATATATACACACACACACAGAGAGACCACATGTGACATTATTTGCATTTTTATGTTTAATATACAGCTATTTAAGAAAAGCATAAAGCTGTAAAACTCCCTGTGTAACATTTAGTGCGAAGCTGAATGACTTAATATAATGTTAGCCACCATCACGATGCAGCAAAAATCAGAACCAGATTTATTAGCCGTGTATGTGAACACAAGCAAGGAATTTGTTTCTGGCCAGTTTACAGGGTAACACAGCACTTCTCTGTGTCTCACCAGTGGAGAACCTGAGGTAAAACTGCTAAAATGATTAATGCACAAGTTTGAAAACCAGCACCTGAGCAAAATGACACGTTCTGAGGGAAACTAATGTATTCTCAACAGAGAACAAACCTAAATATGATATTTTTGTGCAGAATTTAGTGCATTTACTTTATATTTGCTGATGTTAACGTACTGGGGGGAAAAGGTGAAATAGAAAACACTCATTTCCACCAAAATGTTAAACTCAGCCGGTTGTGCACTGCGGCGTGTTCTCTGTAGAGAATGTGCACTTCTTTACAGAAATCAGCCAAACGACGTTGTTTGACCATGGGTCCCAAAACCATTGCATGCAACAGCAGCTGAAGTTCAAGCTTTTTAACGTAGCTGGTGTTTAAACATGGGATAAAGTGGCTGTGCACCAGTAAGGCAGCACCAAGGGGAACGTCTGCCTATATCCACACCAACTCAGACTGTACAGAACTAAAGGCTGAGGGCTCTCTGCCCAGCCTGCCTTCTGTGTATACTTTCCCCCTTGATTTTTGCAGTAGAGGGTTGGGTTCTTTCTTGTGCTATGCTCTTAGACCTGCATGCATGACCCCTGCATGACCACAGCTCACCTTCACGCCACTCAGGACATTCACCACGACTCCAGCAGTGCACTGACCACTAACAGCTGTAGGCTACGGAGGCTTTTAAATATGTAAGAAAATTCCAAGTTTCTACTGAAAATATGGAGTGGAATGGAGGCCACAACACCCCCGCCCCCCTTTCCCCCTCCCCCTCCCCCCACCCCCATTTCATTCCTCCCACTGTTAGCACACTGTGTTCCCAAACACACAACACACACGCCCTGAAGTTCATTTAAAACGAGCCGAACACCCCCCCCCGTAATTAAATTAGCATGAAATGTTCAAGCAGTTGTTGTACCTCTTTTTTTCCACTGGACAACCAGGCCCCGACAAGAGGATGAGGCGGGAGAAGTGAATGAATAATTCCTGACCGTGGAGACGCTCTTATGGAAAGAGTGTGGCACTGCCCCTTTTAGCCAGTGGGTGGGGGGAGGCACTCTGGAAGGAGGGGGAAGCTCAAAGGTGGAAGGCATTTCCACACCGGAGCTGATTAGATTACCTTACACTGATCTGCACACATACAGCAACATCAGGCCTGCGGTGAATAAAGGGACTGAAGTGGGCTTGTGCTATGGCGCCTACAGACGCTCGGGTTCGACATTGCTTTTTTTTAATACTTTCATTTGTAGAGAAAATCACAAACATTCAACAGACATAGCAGAAGAAAGGTTATGCACCTGAACAGTCACGTATCACACACCTGGTGTAGCAATGGCGTTAGGTCTTGTTGGAGACCATATTCATCTCATATACACAATCCATTCTCCCCAGTATTTCCAAATGTTGTCAATATGCTGGCTGTTATTTGTTCCATGTTTTGAAGAGCACTGACAACGTCTGTCCATTAGTTTCCTGTCTGCAGGATCGTTCCGTAGCTGTTTCCGTGGGTGTAAGCAGTGGTGGCCTAGTGGTTAAGACCTTGCTCTTGTGAACAGAAGGTCGCAGGTTCAAGTCCTGACCTGGGTACAGGTGAGGTACCCTCAAGGAAGGTGTCGTCCCGCTAACACTGCTCCCTTTGGGGGTTGATCACTGCCTGCTGCTCCACATGTGATGGGTTAAATGCACATGTCACATATCATTGTGGTGTAGACTGAGTGTGTTTAAATAATCACTTTCTTTCTGTGTTGAAGCTTTCTAGCTCGCTGCAAAAGTATCTTTAAAAAATATTTGTCTTGCACCAATGGATTGAATGCATCAATGCCCAGACAGACCAATAGCATCACCAATAATATTCTACAGTACCTGTATTACCTCCGGCCAAAGCGGCCTGATGACTGGACACACGGAAAATGCATTCAGTCAGCTGTTCACCGCATTTCCTCCAGCACTGATACTTTCCCACCCCACCAGTCTGAGCACATTTTACCTTAGGAGTTATAAAGTATCTGACCAGCTTCCGCCAACCCACCATGTTTAACTAATCTTCCTCTGAAACAGCAGATTCTCCTGATTCTTTCTCCCATTTTAGCTTAATCTTGCTTGTTGAGTGGTTTTTAGTAGATTGGATTCTCGATTGTAATATGGAGAGTGAGTTTTTGTTGTTCTTGATGTTGTACATCTCAATAAATACATTAATGGTGTTGTATCCAACATGGTTTTAACTCTTCGTTATAATATTTCAGCACTTGCATGTGTGTTTTGTAACCCAAACAAGTCGTTTTCTGAAAACTATGCAGGTACAACATCGAGTCTGACGGATGTGTACAGTGATAACACCCAGGAGGAGCCCTGGGGGGACAGTTCCAAAGGCCTAGCACTAACATGGGGCCCTCAGAGGAATATCAGTTAATACTGGAGGCCCAACAGGTTACAATATACTCTCACAGGGCCCAAACCTTCTAGCAGCGCCCGTGAAAACACCTACTGAATCACAGTTATTAGTAGATTAATAGATCAATATATGAGATAAAAACGTTATCAGTGTGCTTCATCCATCTGTGTCAGGTCCCTGGGACATTTCATGCTGCCTTCTTATTGGCTGGTCAGTAGATGCAATTTCTTCAATGTCTTCTGAAATTTATGACACTGTCAGATTTCTGTCCTTCTGTCTTTTATTTTGCAAGACTTTGACATTGGCCACGTCTGAACCTCTCTCAGTGCGATGTTCTGGAGCCACTACCAATTATATCTCCACATTTCTTTCATCCTGGTCATCTTTGGACATCCCAAATTTGCACACTGTATCCCTGGCATTAGCGTGTGTTGTGCCTTTTATTGTTATTATTTTAAATTATTTTTAAGTGTCTAGCGACAAATGTAGCTATTTTAATATTTATTTAGCAGCTTTTGAAAAGTGACCCACACACTAAATTGCTTATATTTACCCTCTTAATGACTCTTACTATAAAAACAATTTAGGACAGTGGAGGCCTATTGGTTAGGATGCTGCCTTGGGACCTGAAGGTCGCAGGTTCGAATCCCGGCCGGGCCACTACTGAGGTACCCTTGAGCAAGGTACTATCCCACTACACTGTTACCTGGGTGCTGTTGGTTGAACGTGTGATGGGTTAAATGCAGAGGTCACATTTCGTTTGGTGCTTGAGTGTGTTCACAGTGACAGTCGCTTTCACTACTATGTGCAAGTGTATTATGTCATTAGGTAATGATGTCATTTAGCAACTTTTACCAACAGATGGATCTGTCTGGAGCAGCTTTCACTGAAACACAGCTGGCAACACTGTGAGAAATGTGTGGGGTGGAGTAGCATGTCCTGCTCTACACATGGCACTTTAACATGTTTACATTTACATTTTACATTTATTCATGTGTCTGACGCTTTTATCCAAAGCGACTTCCAGGACAGAGGAAACAATCAAGCATTCGCATTGCATAGATCAACACTGAGAGTGGTGCTACCGGAGACCGACACATTGCTAAGTGCTTATACAACCATGTATAACATGTCTTTGGGTTTTCCAGGGTTCTCCGTTAAGCTCGTCCATAGAACTGCTTTGTCGATGTTGCGAGGTTAGAAGACGTTACTGGCACATTTTCTTCTGTTTCCTGTTAAGTTTCACTTGGGAAGCAAAGCAAAGGAGCCCAGCTCCGGTCTTGGAGAGTCAGTATACAGCACTGTTTGGTGGTTTTCATCCGTAAACACACTAAACCTGACAATGAACAGGTGAGTTGAAGCAGGTGTGTTTGAGCAGGGAAATCATCAAACTGTGCAGTATACTGACCCTCCAGGAGTGGAGCTGGGCCCCCTACTCTAAACAACACAACGCTTTTGGGTCTGGTATTTTGTGACTCTGTGTAATTGGTCTGGGGGGTGGAAGCAGGAAGGGTGGGGCGACACCTTCTATGGTGGAGCCTAATCATAACACATGGCAATTATAAAAACCCCATTGGTGTTTCATAGAAAAGGTTCTTTTATGAACCTTACACAACACTTTGCCCATCATGACAAAGAACAGACTACTGGCAAGTTTTTTCTATTGTATTTGTTCTATAGTATCAAACCATTGCTTTTACTAAAGAACCCTTAAAGAGATGCTTGATGATTCTTCAAGGGTTCTTTAGTAAAGGCAGTGGTTCTATATAGAATAAATGCATAAATTGTTGTCTGTGATGGAAAACCTGTTGTAAATGGGTTTCATATACCACCAAAACTGGCTGGAATTCAAGTCAAAGAACCATTTTTTGGGTACAATGCATATGTCTTTAAGGAACCATTCTTGTATATGAGATTTGAAAACATATAGAACTTCTGATTTTAATGGAAAGGTTCCATACCAATTAAAGGCATTTCCTAGAACCAATAACAGTTTAGGCAACTTTATTTTTAAGAGTGTGGGCCATCGTCCAGCTGGTTTTGTCACATGACCTCAAGACTTACTGAAAGGCCTGTATTTGACAGTGGTTGTGTGTGTAGGTCCTGTTGGCTTCACTTTGTTGTTTGAATTTTTGATTCTGCGTGAGAAATACGTGGAATATCACACATTTTTGGGAGAAGAATCTTAGCATCTCTTGCAGCTTAAAATAGAGGTTCCTACATTGTTCTTTGGCTTTGTTTTCCTTTGTAGGAAAAACCTTTCATTTGATAGAGCACTACTACATTATGTAGAGGTTCCTTAAATTTTAAACAGGGTTTTCTCATGAGCTCATTAGCTCTTTTCTTACCTGAAAGGTTCTTCTGAGAAGTGGCTCTTCTGTGGTTTCAAATAGCCTTTATGAAGCCTCTATATGAGACGGTGAGTGTTTTTAATGATGTTTCACACAGCGTTAGTGTGGAATAACATGCAGCTTTTTTACCTTTTAGTCTTTATATTCATTTTAAAGATCCTGGTTGGTGAGAACTGTGTTTTTTTTTATTTCTCACTTTTATTTATTTGTGTTTGTTTGTTTTAGACAATTTAATGTTGATATGTAAGTCTTATCTGTCCTTGCTGTAAATTAGGCCTTGACCTCAGGTCGACGACCTTCTTGTATACGTGAACTAATGACAGAATAAAGCCCAGCAAGATTGGTGTTGTTCAAAAAACTATCACATTGAAAAAATAACTTTATTTATTCATTTTATTTATTTATTTATTTATTTTTAAAGAATTTATTCGCCGATTTATTTAAAAGTGTCCTTATATGGAAACTGAGCATAACACAGGGTGTCCAATCAGAGCAGAAGCCTCTGCACACCTACTGCACACCTGGAACACTCCACAAGACCTGTTGTTTTGGAGATGCTCTGACTCCATTGTGTAGTTATGACAAAAATGCCCTTGTCAAAGTGGCTCAAATCCTTAAGTTCGTCCATTTTTCCTGCTTGCAGCATGCCAGCTTCAGGAACTGAAGGTCTATTTGCTGCCTAATATATCCCACCCCCTGACAGGTGCCACTGTAATGAAATATCAATATAGCCAAAGGTATTCACTTCAACTGTCAATGTCATGGCTGATTGGTTCACACTACATGAACAAGAGTGCAAACGGTAGTCAAGTAAATGGTATGTAGATTCCAAGGTGCATGTGCATCTCATTGTGCCAGTGTGTGCATGTGCTCTCTTAGAAGAGGGCAACAAAATGCATGCAAATGTGAGAAAAGTGTAGAAAGGTGTGGACAAGGCCAGAGAACTCGAACAGGAGAGTCTGAAAAGAGCAACTGCAGCGACCTTTCTTCTCTGAGACAAAGACTCCATCTCTGTTCGAAGTCAACAAAGAAGTATTTCCGCACAGCCCGAGGGGAACATGTGGAGGGGGAAGGGAAACCACTTCACTCTGCACTCCTCTCTCTCTCTCTCTCTCTCTCTCTCTCTCTCTCTCTCTGCATTCTCAGGGAACTGTATTCCCCAGCTGAATGGTGACACTTAGAACTGTTTATGATCTTTATCTGAACTTTAATTTTGTGATTCTTGTATAATGGTTGGAGTTTAGAGGCAGTGAAGGGTCCATACAATAAAAAATGCTGTGTAAGTGGAAAGTCTGTGTGTATGTGTGTGTGTGTGTGTGTGTGTGTGTGTGTTTGGCAAGAATGTGCATTCTTTTCTGAGGGAGGTCACCAGGAGTGACCTAGGCTGAAACAGGAGGGGCCATGCTGAAAATGGTGGCTGCAGTTTGAAGGTCATAGTCTGAGGTCAGAGTGTGTGCAGTGGGTGCATGTGCGGTGGGAGGAGCTTAGCAGTAGTCTATAGTTACCATGTGAACTCAGTATTTATAAAAGGGCTGCACAGAGATGGCCCAAAAAACATGTGAGTTGGACCATCAGAAAGCTGCCCAACCCTCACTCCCTCTGCCTATGAGAAAGCACAGATTTGGACTTATATGTGACATATATATTTATATAATCATATATACTAACAATTATATATATTATAATTATATATACTAATATATATACTTCACAAGCTGATTCATGCCCACAGTCTTGAGCTTTGCTTTTATTTATGTCTGGTTATGTTGCTGTCCATTTTGCACTAGTCCACTTAAACCTGTTCCAGCCCAGACTTGCCTTGTTTTCTAATGCTACGGAGTCCAAAAATTACTACATTTTTGTAAAATTTGTGTGTAATGAGCTAAAAATCTTGGATTAATATTTTGTCCACACCTTCTGAGCAAGATGTCAGTTAGCATGGGTCAAACTAAGCCATTACAAGCTGGAACTGGCAAATTCGATGACCCAAGTGAAAAACCCCAGTGAAATCACACAGAGATCAAGTCAAATAATTCAAATATTTACCAATGAAAATACAAATTTCAGTCCAAATTCAATGAAAACATAATTGTTGGGGCTGAAAAAATGGTGAAGTTTAGTTTTGAGGGCCAAACTTTCAAAAATTCATAACTTTAAAAGGCAAAATCTTAAGTAAGAAGAGTATTAAACCCTTAGAGCTTCCAGTGTTTTTATAGCCACTTTGTTTTCTAAAAACACTCTGATTTGGTTAATAGCGTATTAAATGATGTTCAAGGATATGCAACATGTGTATGTCTTTTTTTATCACAGCCTAGGGAATGTCAAGAGATATATATAGTTTTTAAGTTTTTAAGTGCCATAATATGTCACAATGGAAAAAAAAACTGATCTACAAACTCTGCGGAAGCTGTAAGTCGTAAAGAATCTGTATTATATACTAGCAACACGCTAAAGTGTAAAACTAATTAATTGCTTCCGACCTGTTTTACCCTTTTGATACTCAGAGCATCACAAATATAATTTTTTGCGTCTCTTTTTTTATGGAACTGAAAGCTAAAACTTTTTCAAAAGAACGGAAGGTTTCCTCAGATGCTCATGGGTAAACAGCTAGTGAGCAATGACTCATAATGGTGTTAAAGCAGCAGAACGGAGGTGGGCAGAGTAGCCTAGACCCATATTCAAGTGTAATTACTTCAATAATGACTCACGCAGAAGACAAAACAAGCAGAAGAATAAAAAGAGCAGATCGATAAATCACTTAAACACTGAGGTCCCTGTTGAGCTGCAGTGGAAGTACCTCCAGCATCTGTCAGCATAGGGACTGTCTGTTGGGCTCTGTTCTTCTCTTTTCTGGTCTAAAATAGTACAATAAGAGAGGTGAGGCGAGTCATTAAGCAGGACAGATGATGTCACTGATGTATTGAAATCAAAATGCTAAAAAAAGAAACTAGGAACTCAACTTTAATGACAAACCTTTGAGTAAAAGTAAGATATCAAACGTATGAAAATACGTGGCTGGGTAAATTACTAGTCACCACCCAAGTCTTAAGCCATAGTCCTCAGCGTGGCTGCTTTTGCCACTGTCCTGAGGAAACCATGTACCCCGTTTTTTGGGGTTTTTTTTTGTTTCTTTTTAGTTTCTACATCAACACAACTACTTGCTTTTACATTGTGTGAAACGTTCATGGTAAACAGATCAATATCACGTTCCACAATCACTTGTTCTGAAATGTTCTTCCATTAACTTACATTGGAATTAAGAAGGATTACTGCCTTTTCCTGCAACGTCACGATTTGGGGAATTTTTGGAGGTTTTTTTGGACAGCGACAATAAGGCAATTTAGCGAGTGTCCAGGCCACTAGTGGCTAATCAGGAACAACAGAGTTCTTCCACAAACTCTGCAAACTTCTGATGTTCTGCATCAGTTCTTCAGAGTGAAGTGGCCAATGGAATGTCTGCAATGCGCCAGGCCTGACTCTGACTGGTGGGCCATTGCTGGGTGGGAATATTACTCATATCCTTAAGGCGGTGCTGCGACCCACAACAGCCTCCTAAACAGACGTGTGTAAACAAACAACTGCACACCTATAAACACAAGCATGATACAACACAAAACACAACATCGGGCAGGGGCCAATCATTGCAGAGTGTCATCTGACTTAAACATGAGTCACTTGGCCATTTTACATGAAAACACCTGAGAGTGTGTTTGACCAAAACGGTTGACTGACACACCAACCCCCCACCACCCCATACACACTTAAGAGCAGTCACTTCCTGTGTAATCTATTCATTGCACGTGTGAAGCTTGGCCTTTTAGAGCTCGCTGCTCTTAATTAAGCGCTGATGTCTAATAGATATTCATTTATTTGCCAATTTTAGCTGAGTAATGGCGCCACACTCCTGCAGCCTGCGTGTGGTCAAACAGCCTATGGCTATTCATCGGGACGGACCCCAAGACAATGTTTCTCATTTGGGCCATTCTGGATGGAACTAGTCTTGGAGACAATGCTCTCAGGGTGAAGGGCCCACTGCATACATAGATGAACAAAGGCAAGAGGAGTATATAACGGTCACGAGAGAGAGGATGTGACCGAGAGCGTGAGAAATCGATCAATGAAATAACGTGAGGAGGAACAAGAAGAAGGACCGAGAGAAGAAAAATGGCTCGTCGCTCCCAAAGTACCAGACTGCACCTGGCAGGTAAGTGTGCAACATATATGCTAAGGTCCAACCGGTCTGCATGTCTGCTGTAGACTTCTACATGAAATACAATCTTCTCGTTCTCCTTCTCTCCATTCCTGCTATGCCTCTCCCTAAGCTCTCACTATCTTTCACCTCCCTGTTTCCATCTGTCTTGCTCTTACCAACCTCTTGATTTTTAATCCATGTGTCCCTCTGTGTCTGTGCCTCAGTTACAATCCTGATGTGTGTCTTGGTTTCCACTGATGGAGTCAGTGTGAACGATCTGCTGGAAAGAGCCTCCCAGCTCTCAGACAAACTCCACTCCCTCAGCACCTCCCTCACCAACGACCTGGTCAGTATATCACCCAGCAAGTGGGCATTTGTGTGTATCTCTGTCAAAAAGCTATTTTCAACAAGCAACTGCACTTTTTGAAATAAAGCTGCAAGAAAAAGTTATTTTCGCGATGCCATAGGACAACCTGTTTTGCTTCCCGAAAGAACCTTTCAATAGATGGCTCTTTGGAGTAGTGGTTCCAAAACTGGTCCTCGGGAACCCCCAGGCAGTACAGATTTTTTGCTAACTCATGACACATAGGGAAAGAGCAAAATGTGTCTGTCTGAGGGTTCTTGAGTACAGGTTTAAGAAACACTGCTCAAGAGAATATTTTTAATAAGATGTTTAACTGTGAAGAACCTTTAAAAAGTCAACAGAACCCCAAGTAATGCAAATGTTCTACGAATAAGTAAAGAATGCTCATACAATCTGAATGTTCTTCAGGTCTTTTAAAGGTTCTTCACATGCATACATTAAAAAAACTCTATAGGATAGTGTTTCGCAACCCCAGTTCTGGAGAAGCCCCTGCTCTGCGCATTTTAGCTCTCCCAACACTCCCAATCACAACTAACCGTCTCATTATTGTGGTGGTCTAGTGGTTAGGACACTGCCTTTGTGACCTGAAGGTCGCAGGTTCGAGTCCCAGGCACTACTGACGGTACCTTGAGCAAGGTACCGTCCCACTACACTGCTCCCCGGGCACTGTTGGTAGCTGCCCGCTGCTCCACGTGTGCACGTGTAATGGGTTAAATGCAGAGGTCACATTTCGTTGTGGTGCTTGAGTGTGTTCACAATGACAAAGAGTCACTTTCCTATCCTTTCCTGGGTTGAAGCGGGAGCCTCAGAGATGGGAAAATGTTCAAATGTGCAGGGTTGGGAAACATAGATTCAGGGCAAAAAAGTGGTTCTTGTATGACATAATTTAGGAACCTTTAGTGGCACATTTTAAAACTGTTTAAGACTATCCAACTATATTAAAGTATCTACACTTTTGCAGAACCTCATTTTCAATCTCTTCCCATTGTCTTTTTTAAACAACAAATCACCTTTCTTTCTTTTATCTCTCTCAGAAGAAAACCCTCTTACAACAGGTACAAATATTTGGAGGAACCATAGTGTGTGGAAATAGGGTCAATGGTAGTGACATGTCAGAGTGACCTGCTCTTTACCAGGCAATGCTGGATGAGGTTGTGTGTGGTCCAGTGTTGTGCTGAGATGCTGTGGAGTGGGTGTGGCGAAGGTGGTGCTGGGAAAAGGCATGCGGTCGACGGAGAGGGATAGGCTGTTGTTTTTCTGGAAGGGTGAACTGGTGGATTTATGGAAGTCTTGGAGCATATAATGGCCTGGTGTATGTGGCAGTGGGTGTGCATGGGAGTTCTCAGGTTTCTCTGACTGAAACTGGGCATCAACTCATTCTCCATTCTTCTTCTGTATTTTTACATTGTCCTTTCCAATCTCTTCCCTCTGCAGGACTCCCACTTCCCACCTATAGGCGGAAGGATAATGAGACCGTCCATGTGCCACACTTCCTCCCTCCAAATCCCCAACGATAAAGATCAGGCCCTCAGAGTGCCGGTAAGAACTGCTCTTGTAATTTGTAGATGCTGAGCTTTGCAATGCAAGTGGCAATTGTTAGGCCTACTGTTCCGAAATGGCCTTAGTGATGACACTGCCACCATTCTAAAAGAGCATAATTGGTATCATAATTGGTCTGTCCCCCTGCCCATTACTCATGGCAATGCTAGGCAATATGAGCTGTCCAGTGACATTGCATTAGTGGAAGTTTGAAAACATAAAGTTTCTCACGAAAGCCTGTAGTCTTCACCACATCAGCTTGGTATCATGATTTTATAGGGGCAGACTAGACCTGACATGAGATTCACCCCTGCTCCTGTTCAGGTTAAGAGTATGTCCCGAATGCATTGACACCAAGCACTCAAGGTTTCTTAACCTATAGGTCCACACATTGTTGACATTACCAAAATGTTGATTTTAGAAGGAATGCAAGGCTTTGGCTGCCATATGGGACTGGAGTTCATTGCTTTTGGGCAATATTCTCCTTTTCTCTTTATCTCCTTGCTTCTGTTTCTGCTATTGCCAGTACATTTGCCTCCCTCCTGTGGTCACTAATGTCAGTGCAGGCAGGAAATACAGGAACAAAAAGCACAACCATATGTTGCATTCAGATTGAGTACGTAATGTTGGAAAATCATCACATCCCTAAATCGTAGCTACCAACTGTTTGTGCTTGGATGGTCACAAGCAACTGGTAAATAGGTAAATAATATGCACAGCTGAACAGAGGGATCAATGACATTGGTCTTGCAGTATCAGGGAACAAGGCCAAACGTAAAATATATGGGGGGCATTCCCTGATATTCAAAAATGTTGAATCTCTTCCAATAAGGTGAGAAAGAAAAATTGTTATTGGTATAATTGTTATGGTTATAATGAGCAATCACCACTGAAAATACATAGTCTACACATTTTAGTCAACGATTTTTCTTTTGGTCTTCACCCTACCCTGACAACGAAATCTTTTCATCTACACCCCCCAATGCCCCCCAGCCCCCTCTACCCCTAACCCAGAAAAAAAAAAAAATTTGTCTTTATTATGAACGTCCAGCCCAATATTGACAATATGGCTACAGCCTTGTTGGGCAATACTCTGACTAGTGGTACATGACATGCAGTTTGGGTAGCATGAATTGCTTGATGCTACCAACTGTATCTATACATTTTTCAGTCCTTCAAGAGCGTCTCTTATGGTAAACTTTAGATTTATGGAGTTTATGATGCTTATCGTCGGTGAAGCAGTTGCAGCTGTGACTGCTGTGTTTCTGGATTATACAGGAGAATGAGCTGCTGTCTCTGGCTCGCTCTCTGCTGTTGGCCTGGTCGGACCCGCTGACTCTCCTGTCATCTGAGGCCACCACCCTGCCCCACCCTGAACGCAGTGCCATCAACAGCAAGACCAAAGAGCTGCAGGACCATACCAACAGCCTGGGAGCAGGTCTGGAGCGCCTTGTCCACAAGGTATCCTTTGTGTCTTTTGGATGTTTGTGTAATTTTGCATCTGCAAACCTGTGGGCATTGGGCATATACATTTATAAAGGTGTCTGCCAGCACTTGTGCACACTTATAGCGCATGCACTAGGGGGCAGCATCACATTTACCAAATGTGCAGAAAACATACATTCCTACAAATTAGGAGCATTTGCATGATGCCACAGAAGAACCACTTTTGTTTAATTAAAGAACCTTTAAATCTGAGTTTCCACAGCTCCAGAACTGGAGGGTGGGTATCCAGCACAGCTTGGTGATTTTAAACATCCTGTTTCATCTGTTAATTGCAATATTTATTGAGTGAGTTTGGATAGAGGAACTACCCAACTGTGCTAGACATCTACTGCTGAGCTATGACAAGAGTTCTGCATTCATGCTTTAACTAGACAGTTCAGTAGAGCAGTTTTTCTCAAACCCATCCTGAATTTGGCTCCTTTTTACAGACTCATTTACATATTACATTTACATTTACAGTATTTGGCAGACGCTCTTACCCAGAGCGACATACATGGTGCTTTCTAGTCTACAAAGGAAACCTGTTACACCAGTAAACCTAGACTTTGATTAAGAGCTGCTAGTCAACAAAGATTATACCTGAGCTGATGCTAAATCTTTAAAAGGCTTTGTGTATGTGTGTGTGAAGTTAGTAGTAAGTTTGTTAGTTCTGTAGTTATTGTCTTAAGTGCTCTGTGAAGAGGTAGGTCTTAAGTTGCTGTTTGAAGGCGACCAAAAGTGGCTCTTCTGTGGCATTGCTCAAAGAACCCTTTGTGGTAACTACTAATAATTTAATTAGGTACTTTAGGTACATTAATAGAATATTTTTACTTTACTCAAGTGCTGAAGAAATGTAACACTCATGCTTTTACTCATTTACATTTCTAAGACGTCCTTTAACCCAAAGTGCAAACTGCAAATGCCAGGAAATGTTTCTCTTTTTCTCTGGCTAACGAGTCAAGTTCCAACACATTTGAATTGAATGATTTTTATTATATAATTCAGGCAAATTAGACCACATGACACTTATTATGTGACAGTTCAGTGATACCACACATGTTTGAATTAATTAATTTATGCCAACTAATGATTGCTTTCTTCGCCTTTCCCCACCTTTGCCCATAGCTGGGCTCCACCTCTGAGGCCCTCTCCTCTCTGCCTTTCTCCAACACTGACCTGGGCCAGGACAGAATCTCCCGCCTGGTCAACTTCCACTTCCTCTTGTCCTGCTTCCGCAGGGACTCCCACAAGATTGACAGTTTCCTCAAAGTCCTCCGATGCCGGGCAGCCAAGATGAAACCCGAGATGTGCTAGAGGGTCTGGTGCCATTCTGGCTCATTACCACCCTCTGCCAGCCAGCAGTGGTACTGAGCCAACGTGGCCGTGCGGTGGAATGGGTTTATTCTCTCAAAATTCAAACGAGTGACACTGAATGTTTCTCTAAGACACCAAATTGATCGAACGACCATCTCTGGCTGAACCGAGATATTTCCAAATCTGTGTTCCACATCACCTGACTAGTTTACCTCTTAATGCTATATTGTATAAGCTAAATAGCAGATGTATGTGTGCTGTAGTCCAGTTATCAATAGTAAGCTTGTCATTGATCAGATCACTCTAAATGATCAGAACACTTTAAAATTCCCTTTTGGGTTTTTATATAAACTGAGATAAGGGCCGCTGAGCAACACTTCAGGTCACTCGTTTAACTTGGGTTACTGGGCTAGTTTAACTTATGGCTTACAGAGACGTTTGCACTTTACACAGCACCAACATATTTATTTTCCAAGTACTGAAGTAGAGTTCGTAGCTGGTTTTCCTTTAAACATTCTTCACCAATGTATCATTCAAATATCTGTCACACCACAATATCAATAAAAGTTCATCATGCATTGAGAAAAAGAACATGAACGCCTCCTCTTTATTAGCGTGGCTGAGTCGAATGGAAATGTTAGCTAATGCAGCCACATGGAAAAACATTTGTTGTATAGCCACCAACCTGGTGAAGACAGGGGAAATATGAGAAGATGAACATTTCACTATTCAAGAAAAGACCTAAACATAGAACTAAGACTGTAAATAAACTGCGTGAATAATTTATTCTGCTGTTGGTGTTTGATGAAGACTTCTCCTTGCTGTGATTGTTGATTCTGGAATTCTCAAGAAGATGGTGATCAGAGTGTGGAGCCAGAAACTAACTCAACCCTTAGGCATGATGTCACTCAGGGGAGGCAGAGCCAGGCTTTAGGGCTGTGTTCAGTAGTACAAATCCTCAGGCTTCAGGATTGGCACACACATTCACCTGCTCACACCCTCTGAAGACAAGCAGAATCAAAAACAGAATCAGAAGGTACTGTAGAAAATATATTATTGAGGGACTTAAAGGAAAATATTAATAACTTAATATAATAATATTGGTAACATGGTTTTGAGAAATGTTTGACTTTATTTAGTTTCTTTTTTATCTAGGAATAAACAATAACCTATTAAAGGTATCCTTAAAACTATTTGCTTATGTCTTAAATTCTCTTTTTCTGCAAACTTACACTAAGCTACTAGTGTATTAGGGACATTTATTTTCTACCTTTACTCACTTTTTATCAGGCAAACTTGATTTTAGGCTACTACATGTTTGTTGGGCCCCCAATATTATAACTTGAATATTTCCAGCTTACATACATGTGATATTGGCTTTCAGCTTTATGGTTGCATTAGACAAAAGATTGATAGAGAGTGAAGTGCAGTGATTCGTTTATTAGCCCCAGGTCAACAAATCAAATGTTTTTAGAGTGAAGGACTCAACCTGACATTTTAACACCTGGTCAACAGTGCCAAAATAAACAATTCGGTCCAAAACCAAAAACCTGGCAACCCTACTTTGCTAGAATAGCTAGCACAGAACAGTATAGCTGGTCACCAGTAAAACAAGCATGTTTTGGATGCTGATATGTTGATCGTTCTGCATGACCATATTTGTTTACACGCTAAACCAGCTTAGAGCAATCTGAAAGTTATGGTCGAGGGTAAATTAATCAGCAGTGATAGTTCAGACACGTAGGTGGAACATGAAAGATGTTGTTTGTACACAGGCTGCATTTCCCATGAGATTCCTGTGCACAGGGATGAAAACACATGACAGAATATAATAAATTAAAAAAAACAAATGTGTCAATCCCTATTGCTAACAGAGAGGATCTCTGTTGCAGACAATATCTGAGTGCAAGCTATATATAGATAGTTTATATATATAAACTATATAGAGACTTCTTTTTGCACTAGTCTGCTTGCATTCTGGCTGAATTTCATGGGGACAAATTGTCATTTAAAATTCAAATGACCTGTTTTTTAACAGGTTCCAGGAGGTTATGACTAATGACATCTAATCTGGAACACCTGATTCTCAGTTTATAGACTATTTGTAGGGGTAAATGTACTAACGATTTCCAAATTATTTTACATTCCTACAAAATGTTATTTTATGTGTCATTTGTTGGAGTATAATTATGTTTATCTGCAGAGGTATTAGAGTGAAATAGATTACTGTAGATTACTGTACATTTACAAAGTATATGTACATGTTTAACATGTATATTTCCCAGATTTCTCCTGAACTTCTCTTGTCTACATTAGATTGATAATGGAGGTGTTGAGAATTGTTCTGCTGGGGAAGTGCGGTGTGGGAAAGAGTTCATCAGGAAACACCCTCCTGGGCAGCAAAGCTTTCCACACAGCACCCAGCCCAAGAAGAGTG
>JBBPDA010154320.1:0-19262 GCA_037974385.1 Arnoldichthys spilopterus | reverse complement strand
GGTGTTTTGTTGAAATTGTAAGTGAGAATAAGTTCATCTTTTACAGTCAACACACTTAAATATGACATTTTTTGCAAATTTTGGTGCAGATTTTTTTGCAATTTTTACACTTCTCTGCAGCCATCTCAGTGACTCCAACTTCCTTTCCAATTTCTGCAAGACAGGAATGAGGTCTAGTGGTCTCCAAAGGCAATGTTATGAGAGTACACCTTTGTACCAAAATGAAAGTCTATTAAACTCATTAAAAATGATAAAAATAATATAAAATAAATACATTCTAATATTTGCCAATGCTGTATCAATATAATATTGTGGCAAAAAATGTTTCACAGTACTACACTATATTAATTATATCATCCTTCCTGATATATATACATATATATTTACAATTGAGTTTAGTCTAAAAATTTGGCAAAAAAGAAGAGTGCGTATCACTTATGAAATATAACCTGCATCATCTTTCTCTCTATTTATCAGAGTAAATGACACCCCCCTCTTTTATGAAGCTAAGATGAATAATGTGGGCTGCATTAAGAAACTGCTGGACTGTTCTACCACCAATATCTTTGAGCGAGGTGAGCCGTTTCCTCACATACACTATGCAATGCTTCAGATAACATCAGTTCAGTCTGCTTTAACCTTTGGGTTTCCAGTTGCCACCACATCATTCCACACATCCTCCAATATCTTAATTCTACGATGTTATAATAATTATTTTGACAATTAATTATTATTATTTTTATTATTATTACTATTAATTGTGTACATGCAATTGCAACTGTAAAATACATACATTAGGTAGATCCTGCTGGTTGTGGGTTTCCACCCTTTCAATGATTCTCACAAAATGATGAGTATTATAGCAAGGTTAAAAGGTTAGCACTGCTGAGCATAGCTTTATAATGATCTGCAGATTGATTTCTAGTTTATTATTAAAATTGCAGAGCAGTAACTAAGCTGATTCATCAAAAATATTGCTTTAAAATCTTTTGACAAGAATGGTGTCGATGTAAAAAAGTTTTTTCATGTGGTCCAATGTGACACTTCTGTGAATCTGATTTGCTTTTTTTTTCAGTGTAAACCAATGTGAAATGATGCACAGAAACATCTGCCTTCATTTTTAAACAGCCATTTACATGCTGTGTTTGAAAAGTTTAAAGCTAAATTGTGTGTGTGTGTGTGTGTGTATGTGTGTTTTAGGCACTCTAGGTGAAACTGCTCTACACATAGCTGTCATGAATGAGAATTTTGAGGCAGCAGTGGCACTAATGCAGGGGGCACCAGAGCTCATCAATGAACCAATGACCAGCGAACTTTATGAAGGTACCTACACAAACACATACACACACACACACATGCACACACCCATCCACACTTCAAAACACATCAAGGTAGACCAGTATCCTTAAAATTGTAAAGATCAGGTTATCTACAGAGAGTGGGGGTGAAAATCTTTAACCTCATAATGATTCAATTAGATCATGATGCTTGACTTTTTCCAACATGTGGCAAAAAAGCCTCCACTGTTTCAGTCAGTGAAAGTTATGTTGTGTTCCTGCAGGTGTAACAGCGCTTCATATTGCCGTCATCAACCAGAACGTTAATCTGGTTCGAGAACTGATCCAGAGAGGAGCAGATGTAACCACACCAAGAGCGACGGGAATGTACTTCCGCAAAAGAAGAGGAGGACTTATTTATTATGGTAATAAAAATGTGTCCTTAAAAGTTCTGGGTTCTTTTATGAACTGTAAAACTTTAAGAACTAGGTCTAAAATAACACTGCATATATGCATATCATTATGCGTATAAAAGCACAACATGCATAATGATATTTAATTTTTCTGGGTTTTGCAAATAAAAATAGAAAAAAATTAACTGCAGAACAGCATTTTAAAAAGCAGAACAGGTGATATATAGTGAAAAACACATTTTTATTTCTCTAAAAGTGTGATTAATCATTATATAGCATTTCCTAGAGGTAAGCAAAGAATAAAAAAAAACAAAAATTATATAATGTATTTTGTAATTAAATCTTTCATATACATTACCAATGAAAAGTTTTAGAACACAACCTTTTTCCAGTTTGTACTGGTAATTTAAGTTTGATTAGTGAATAAACTTAAATGGTACAAAGGCAAGAGGTTACAATTAAAAACATCATAAATATAAATTTTGGATATATGAAGATTATATTATATTATGAAGATTTCATAGACAACAGGCTTTTCCACAAGCTTTACGAAACTGGTTAACTTACAGCTTTCAATCAGCAATGGAAGTAAATTAAGCCTTTAAGGTTAATGCCAACAATTCTTCTGCTCACGACTTACAAAAGTACTGCAGAAAGTAGTACTGTATATCACTATCACAATAGGCAGGAAAAGGCCAGAAACAAAGACAGACAGTAAGATAATGAGGAAAAAAAATTAGAAGAAAAGAACTTGGCACTAGATTCAGTTCATAGAAGAGCAGCACAGTCTCCAGACTTCATCCAGCCGGTTTGCAATGTACTGGACAGAATGGCAGTGAAAGTAAATCAGCAAAGTTTGGGCACCTCTAGGAATTTTGTGCAGTAACTTCTATGGCTTTGTTTATTTCATGTGCTTCAGGAAAGCTGTTAGTTAAGGTCTTTCATTATTGAAAATGTTTTGTTTACCTTGAGTAGTTTACAATTGAACTGCCTAAATTACCAGTAAAAATTGAAAAACTGGGTGTTACACAGATGCAGACATTTAACATTTTTCATGTACATATCTGCAGATACAAAAAATATGTTTATAAAAATGCAGCAGCTTCTGATCATACGAGCCCTTATGCATGTAAACCTTATTAAACTTCAGTGCCATTAAGTTGTCAGGTAACAGTGTTGAGCTGGGTAATAGTAAGCTGCTTATGTTACCAGGGTAGAGGGGGGTACTGAAGCTGAAGCCCTGGTGAAGTCACCAGTCCATTGCAGGGTAGACACACACACCTAGGGGGTGGATTAGCATCTCCAATCCACCTTTGGAGACACCACTGTACTGTAGGAGGAAACTGGAGATCCCAGCAGAATCCCGTGCAGACGCTGGGAGATCATACACACAAGCAGGAAAGACACTGGGTGGAAATAGGGCATCCTTGCTGTAGGGAGACAGTTCTAACCCCAGCTGAAGTGAACTGTTGAACTGTATAAACATTGTAAACTGGTTTCTGTTCGGTTATATGTGTGTAGGTGAGCACATCCTGACCTTTGCTAGCTGTGTGGGTAACGAAGAGATTATCTCCATGGTAATAAAGGCTGGAGCTAACATTCGGGCTCAGGACTCCTATGGTAAGTACTGCATTTTGTATAAAGATGACAGACATGTGCAAAAAATCCAAAACATACTGTTTAATTTTTTAAACAATATATGTGTTTTCAGTTATTTTTAATGCAAATAGTTTGTTATTTAACACAGTCACTTTAGACAATAATTAGAGTGCTTTATAATAATAATAATAATAATAATAATAGTAAAATCAGTTCTTCTATTATTTAATTCAGTTTATTGTGTTTTCACATGTCTAACTGTCTCTCTCTTTTTCTCGTACAGGTAACACTATTCTGCACATTTTGATTCTGCAGCCCAACAAAATAATTGCGTGTCAGGTTATGGACCTGTTGCTGGCACAGGACGCTAAGCTGGACCCAATGTTGCCACTGGACATGGTGCCCAACTACAGAGGCCTTACACCATTCAAACTCGCTGCCAAGAAGGGAAACCTGGTGGTGAGTGACTTCAGTTAATGAAACGCAGGCACTCTGCAAAAAGAGCAGTTTCTTGTTGCCTTTGTTTGTACAGTCAATTGCACAACAGCATTTAACCCATTTTAGATGTTATTTATGTGTTTTGTGGCATACAAGCTGTACACTTCACTCAGTAAAATTCTGTCTACCACTCACACGTTGTAATTGCAGCGACCTATTTATACTGTGATGTGCCATGTGCATACTAAAGCTAAACAATCAATAATCATTAATCAAATGCACATCTACAGTTACAATGGCTGAAAGATATCTCCTCTTCCAACGTAAATGTGGCATCCATTGTTGGTACAATGAAGCACAAATGAGAAATAGCTAAAAAAAAATGAAAGTGTTGTTGAACTCTGACATTCCTTCTCCATTCCTAGGCTTTCCAGCACATGGTAAACCGCAGGCGGATTGTCCAGTGGAACTTGGGGTCACTGGCCTCTTACCTGTATGACCTCAGTGAAATTGACTCCAGAACAGACGACAGCTCAGTGCTGCATCTCATCGCCTGCAGTAAGAAAAGAGAGGTAAGAGCATTAAAAAAAAGACCTTGCAATGAATTGACTCTATTCAGGTTGCACATCAAATACATCAACATAGTTTTTCTTTCACTGTACCAACTTTTTGCTAAATATGTGTTGTTTGTTCATGACGCCAACATTTGATTAAGCTGTTAAAACTGCAGTCATGTGGGTCCCAGTGCTGATTAGCGAATACTGAATGAAATTAACCAGGAAACCAGTCCAAACACACAGGAGAGGTGTACATTATTACTTCACAGTGATTTAATTCTTTTACAATTCTTTAGTACATGGTTCAGTGAATCACTATATATTAGCAAAAAGTCCCAATTCACTTCAATTCCTTCTTGTTTACTCAGAATTATGAGAAAAAAACTTTTCTGTATACACCAACAAGATGGATGGAAGTATTTGCACAGCAGCAAAATAGACAAAAACAACTATTGCTGGGGAGTCGAAAATAATGGATTCTTTGACATGTTTGAGTAGTATTCTTTTGTTTAAGACAACAGAACAGCTTACCAGCTTACTGGAGCAATCATTTCCTTCTCCAAAACATAATTTGTCAGTCAAATTTATCAGTCCCATCTTGGAAAATTTTTTTAATATTTAGATCTGTAGTGACTCAAACGGAATAAACTCTACCCCCAGCTCTGGGCTAGTCAAAAGTAAGCAGAGTTGAGGAGTCTTGTTTGCATTGTTACAAAAAAAAACAACATTTGGATATTATTTGTGGGGTTTTTTTGCATATCGTAAAGAAACAGAAATGTTTCTAGCATTTCGAAACTGACTTCCAATGACTCTAATCTTCAAAAAAGTAACTGTCCAATTTTAAATATTTAAGTCAGTTTGGGCCATTTCTATTGGTCTTTTCCTCATGAAATCTGGACACAATGAAAAGATCAGCCAAACAAAAAAACAAAACAAATGGAGAACCAAAGTTTGTGTCTGACAGTGACAATGTGTTGCATTACTTCTTGCAGGCCAGAAGAATCTTGGAGGTGAACCCTGTCCAGCAGCTTATCACTCTAAAGTGGAATCTTTATGGAAAATATTACTTTAGGTGTGTAAACACATCATGCACTGAATTACACTTCCGTACCTTTAATGCTTTGAAGATGGACTGTACAAATGTAACATCCTCTCTGAAGTGCTTTATCAGTTTACTCCCATGATTCAGAAAGTAGGGCTGGAATACATTACATTACATCCCAAACCACAAGGTGACCCAACATTATACCACACTGCACTTTTCCACATGCTCAGCATTGCTCGATTTGATCAGATTTCGTCCGCTTGGAAAAGTCTTTTATGGAGCATCAGCATATCTTATTATGCTGGTCATGTTGGAGATATCTTTCGTTTGTTTTGTAAACACAGCACTGACAGATAAAGAGACGTTTCACTGTCCTGCTGGTGTTTTGTTTCCTGACTGGGAAATCTAGCAAAACTTTAAAGTTAACAGAAATAAGCAGGTTATGACTAAACACCTGTAAAGCTTTAAGCAGGTTTGTGCAAACGCCTTAGGCTTCTTTAGAGTGCCTTTTTAGTATGAATGATTTTTCTTTCAAAACTATTGAAAAAATTCCCCCATAATTCAGTGTGTGAGGTGTAAACAGTCACTCAGACTGTGTTTGTTATGAGATGGTTCATTGAAGAGAAACTTATCGACTCTGATTTCTTTACAGTACTGGTAAATGGAACCAGACGTCATGTTTTCAACACAACTAGAGCCATTTTATTTCCTCTCCAAACCCCCAGTGAAGCTCCACGTGTCTCTGAGTGTCTCTATGGAATGTTGATAAGGGTCAAATGGTGAAAGTGAGCTAAATCACTTTGGGGGACTATTTTACCTCACAATGTCCTGCATGTATCCTTCTACCATGCATGGGTTTTTAGGCCAAAAGCTTCTAACACAGCATGTCAGTATTCTTCTATAAACACCTGAAATGTTTGAGTGCTAATAAGTGCTGATGTTACAACAGTGGGAGAAAAGTTTAGAGCTTTGGTTTGATTCCCAGGGCAGGACTTTTATCATGGGGGACTGGGGTAGGATTCTCAACGGCAGGGGGAAAGGTCATAGTGCATTTATATTTGTTATCACTGGGGTTGTAATAAAATCTTATTTGTTAACAGTGGAGGGGAGTTGCAATTGTATTTGTTGACCACAGGAGTGGGACTTTAATGTGATCTTTTGTTGGGGGAGAGGCTGAAATCATATTTGTTGACCATTGGGGTGGGGTAATGGTGCAATCTTATTTGTTGGTGGGAGTGCAATCACAATTTTCAACCACAGGGAAGGAACAGTTGCTCTGTTGAAATGTATCCATTTCGGAATAACAGCGGTAGGACATAGTTAAGTAAGAAAATTCAGTGGGAAATTCGGTGGAGTGGTGGCTATGGCCACCCCTTGGCTCTGCCACTGCCCGTATTGGTCCTTCGTTTAAAAAAAAAAAGATAACAAGATCCTGCTGGGCTGGTTAAACAATTTAAAGCATGTTCTCATGCGTCGTGATTAACTCTTAAAAGTTGCAGTTGTTTTTGGCAATAAAACAATTGAAATTGCAAAATTACATTGGCAAATTGAATAGATATAACCCCTGAAGGTTGTTGTACCTCAGTCATTGCTAATCCACTTTGCTCTGCTCTCCCCCCGCAGGTTTTTGCTGCTGATATACTTGCTGTACATTGGAACCTTCACTCTGTGTTGTATGTACCGCCCCATAAAGGACGTTCCAGCAAACTACAGTCATGCAGACTGGGACCATACCATCAAAATTAAGAAAACCCTTAAGGTGAGCATGTTTGAGTCATGTGTGTGTGATCAAAAGCATGGAACCGCTTTAGGCTCCACTAATGCAAGATTTGTAGGCTAATGCTGATATTCGATATTTTTCATATACATATGTGCCTATGCCAGTAAGCAAAGCAAAAATAGTTGTGCAAATGCAGAAACTGAGAAAATGTATGCCTGGGTTAGAACAAGATAATTTAATAAATTATTTTTTAAATAATCTAATGTAACACTCATTACATTATAAGGATATTATAATATATATAAGTATATTAAGCCTCATTATCAATGCCATGTGTGTGTGCAGGAGAGTTATGTGACCTATGACGATCACCTGCGTCTGGGTGGAGAAATCATCAGTGTTGTAGGAGCGCTCATCATTCTGCTGCTGGAGGTCAGCAAAACTAGTGAAGTGTTCATCACTGAGAGGGTTCTGTTCTAGAGCTTCTGTTGAGGAACAGCAGAGAAACATTTATCATAACGATGTGCTCGTGCTTGCTTTGTGTGGTTCTGCTCAGATTCCAGACATCCTAAGAGTTGGAGCCAAGCGATATTTTGGTCAGACAGCGCTGGGAGGACCGTTTCACGTCACGCTGTAGGTTCTGCTTGTCACTGATCCTGTCTTTTCTTCAGTTAGAGGGCACATTTCACTGCATCAAATTCAGAGAAATGTTCAAATGGATCACAAATTGTTTGATGTCTCACTTCTTTTCCTCTGAGCTGTCAGAGCACAAATGTCACAAAAGTTTTTCACATGAAATGACAAATTTTATATATATATACATATATATAAATAAATACAATAATATGTGATTTGTTACCTCACAATTAAATTAAATGTATTTCATAAATATAAATACATTTAGAATTTGACATTGAGGTTATGGAATTTGGAAAACTATGGCACAAACGGAAAACCAAACCTCAGTTTTCTGCCAACACACTGCTGAGTTCACAGAACCTGCACTCATTTTAGATTGACAAAAGACAGTGGAAACATGTGCTGTTATCAGATGAGTCCACTTTTCAGCTTGTTTTTTGGAAATAAAGAAATTATGCTCTGTGCCACAGATGAAATGGACTATCCAGACTGTTCTCAGAGAAAGCTGCAAAAGCCAAAATCTGACATGGTCACAGCATAAGTGTGAAAGGCACTTTGACTCATATCATTTGAGGCATATTTTTTGCATATTTTATATTTTCCTTTATTTCAACAAGACAATGCCATGCACTTTTTTGTATGCACTATAACAGTGTGGCATCATATACATGATTAGACATGACATAGACATGAGCGTGTGACTGACTGACCTGTCTCCTGTTGAAAATGTATGGAGCTTCACTAAGAGGAGAATCAGACAACACAGACCACAGACTTGTATCAGGCAAGAATGGGCAAAATTCCCCTTGCAGAGCTGCAGTTGTCAGTGTTCTTGGTTTTTAAACAGTTGAACAGTTGAACAGTGTAATTAAAACTTTTCTTCTAACTTTTATCTGTTAAATAAAGATTCAAGAGAGTTAGCAAACCACACATTCTTGTTTTTTAAAAATTCTAACTTTTCAAATGGGGTTTGTACACTTTCTATTGAGCCATTTATATATATATATATATATATATATATATATATATATGGAGTCATTTTTTTCAAGACAAAAAGTCATAAATCAGGCATAATACAAAGATTTTGAGTTTATATAGAATTTAAATGTAAGTAATTGTTTTTTTATCTCCCTTAAGAGCTGAAGAATGTAAAGAACTATTCTTTACTTGTGTCTGCGTGTGTGTGTAGGATCACATATGGTGTGCTGGTGGTGTTCCTGTGTATCTTGCGGACCAGTGAGATGCCAGGCGAGGAGGTGCTGATGGCGCTGTGTTTGGTGCTCGGCTGGTGTAACGTCCTCTACTTCGCTCGAGGCTTTGAAATGCTCGGCCCATATGTCATTGTCATCCAGAAGGTGATCAGAGCCTTTTCCTCTGCCATACCCTGCCAGACCCCTTTAACTGATGGTATTCTGAACCCAGACTAGTATGTGTGTCCTTGTCAGTAATAGTGAAGTGGATCAGTGAGTGGTGTGTTTTCTGTGTCCTTATGTAAAGGAAGCTCCATTCTGCCCTTATTTTTGGATGTGCTGCATTAGTAAGAAACATAAGGGAACTTAAAATGGTTTTAACAAGTTGGTATCATTATTATTGTATCTGTTTTGTTGTTTGTTTGTTTTGCCGTTATCATTATAACCTTCTCTCTCTCGCTTTCTCTTGCAAATAAGCATGCCACTTCCCTTTTGCATGCAGTAAAAAGTGTAAACCATGACAGGACTGAAATATACGCAGTCTCCTTTAACTAAAAACTTTTTTAACACATTACATACTTTGTCATGAGACAAGAGAGTCTTTTATTACAGTTTCAGGCCAACCAACAGCTGTGTGTTCCCTGTAATTTCCTTTTTTCTGAGTCATGAATAATATTAAAACTTAAATTGTGGAAGTTAGGCTTTCCAGATCATGCAAGCAGCTGCAGTCTTACAAAATATCTGTATTACTAAATCAACAAGTATCTCCAGTAAAGCTGGATAACTTTAGAGTGGAATCTGGTTTTGTCTTCTGACAGATGTTTCCTTTTTATGTTTTCTTGTAGATTCTGTTTGGAGACTTAACCAAGTTTATGTGGTTGAGTCTCATTGCCCTTATAGGATTCTCCACAGGTACGTTTAGGAGTCCATAGTCCTTCATCTACACCATTCCTCAGGGCTTAACTGTCAGTAGTTAAAGCTTTTTTACTACATACACCAATCAGCCACAACATTACCACCACCTACAGGTAAAGTGAATAACATATTAGGCAACAAATATATGGTAAGTTCTTGAAGTTGATGGGTAAAGCAGAAAAAAAGGGAGAGAGTAAAGATCTGAGAGCCAAACTGTGATGGCAGGATGACTAAGTGAGAGCAACATCAAAACGGCACCTCTTGTGAGGGATTTCAGAATGTAGTGTTTATTAACTAACAGTAAAGTTATGGAGCAAGACCAGCCTATCTGGTCTGATCCCACAGAAGAGCTGCTGTAGCAGTGTGCCACAGTTTGCAGTGTATGGAGCTGCATAGCTGCAGACAATTCAGAGTGCCCATGCTGCCCCCTGGCCACCCCCCAAAAACTCCTACAGGGGGTACATGATCATCAGAATTGGACCATGGAGCAATGGAAAAAGATGGCCTGGTTTAATGAATCACTTTTTCTTTTACATCATGTTTATGTGTTCTGCTTATCTGAGAAAGACGTATCACCAGGATGCACTATGGGAAGAATGCAAGGCACCAGTGGATATGTAACGCTCTAGCCAATGTTGTCTTGGTAAACCTTGGATCCTGGCCATCATGTGGGTGTTAATTGGACACATAGCACCTACTTAAACACTGCTGCCTGACAGCAGTGCTCCCAAATGGCAGTGGCCTGTTTCAGTGCTCCCTGCCACACTGCAAACATTGTTTAGGAACATTTGGGGAACATGTGTGATCAAACATCTGTGAGATGTGGTGGACAAACTAACCTGATCCATGGAGACCCAATCTTGCAAGTTATATGATTTAAAGGATCTTAGTGCCAGACAACACACCACACCCTCTCTCACCATCTTGTGGACTCTGGACATTGATTGGTCAGAAGATGTAGAGGATGCATCACTTAGAAAATCAATAAAACATGTCATCTGATCATTAAACTTTATTATAATATTTAGTAAATTATGCGTTTATTGTAGGTAGTGCTAAAATAGGCTAATTCCAAGATATATCATGGAAAAAATGCTTTTTATTAATGTCAAATTCAATCGTAATGTGAATTATTGATGAATAATTTTTTAATGAATGTGTCTCACATTTCCTCAGCTCTGTGGACGGTCTACATGACTCAGGAGCCCTTCTCTATTCCGCAGTATCGCTCTTACCCCATCACTTTGTTCACTGAGTTTGAGCTGACCATCGGTCTGATTGATCTGCCAGTGGACCACACCGTCTACACCCACCCCATAGTCTACTTGGTGCACTGTGGCTTCAGTGTGATCTCACACCTGCTGCTCCTCAGCCTCCTTACTGCTATGATGAGTGACACACAGTGGAGAGTGGGCCAGGAGCGCGATGAACTCTGGAGGACACAGGTCAGAAAAGCAGCAGAAACATACACTGCCTTTGATTCTGATGTGAAAGTAAAACTCTCAATGAAGAATGAATGAGTGCATGTAAAATCAGACAGATGGCTAAAAAGCCCTCCAGATATTAATGTTATTGAGCGATTGCGATTATCAGTACTCCAGTTCTTTTTCAGAGATAGTGAGTGTTCAAAACCTTGCTCTACACACATGTTAACTTGGTCTAAATTAGATGGGTCATTAATTTAAAATGACTACGTCAATAGTGACCTTCAGATCACAGGGGCAACTCCCTGTTACACTACTGCTGCCTAGCGAGCAATGGGCCAGTGGGGTGTGTTAGGGATTGTGAAAGCAAGTGAGTGAGATTTGAACAGTTGTTGGTGATTGATGAAATTGTATTTTTGCTTGAAATGCCTTTTAGAGCTGAATAAGTAATTGCTTTTACATTGAAATTGCAATTTCGGTGTAGGAGGGGGAGTTTTAATTGTATTCTGTATTATCCAATAATACAGGGTTGGTTCTTATTGGTTGCCCAATAAGAAGCTCTAATGAAATTTAACCATGCAGAGCTCAAGAATTGCCACATTGGCACATTACAAATAGCACCCAAGCCTTAAGTCTGAGAAAATGGGACTTTTTAGTTAAAAAGGCCTAGTTGGAAAAAACCTCACATATTTAAAGAAAATGATTGTATTCAAATAGCAATACTGAAATACTGGCAAAAGTAGTCTGAATTAGATATTTTTCCAAGTCACTTAGCTCTACTGCCAATTCCCCTCTAATGAAGAGCACAGAGGAACAGGGCTTATAAGGTTTTACAGTTTACTGTGTCTTCTCCAGGTTGTAGCCACCACGCTGATGCTGGAGCGGAGGCTGCCGCGATGTATGTGGCCTAGACTTGGGGTATGTGGCTTGCTGTATGGCCTGGGAGAAAATTGGTACCTCCGGTAAGGAACTGTCCTAACCCACTTCACAGAGGAAAAAGTTACTAATGCTCTCTCCATGCTCTGCCCACAAATGCATTCTTTCATAGCTAATGTTGCCAGGCTGGACAGGATTTACAGAATGCTGTAAATTCTATTCAATCTAATGAAACCTTTTTTATATTTTATTTCAAAGGTTTTTTATAACAAGGAACATAGAATACAAATCTACTAAAGCAACCATCACAGCAACAAAAAAAAACAACAAAAAAAACATCCAGCTACTAAGATCAGTCAACAATATATCTGGGAAGCATTCAACACTCAATACACTCAAATGTCTAAGATTGAGCTATATGAGTGATAAATTCAGCACTTCATAATCACAGATCACAGGGGTTACCAACTGCAAACATGGAGGGACGTAGTAAAAAGAAAAACAAAGACAGAAAAAATGCAATAACAAGTCACGACGTGCTACAATTTAGTACATTAAGAAACAGGCCCCAAATTAGTTGAAATTTACTTTGTGTATCAGACAACCCATAGCTGATATTTTCCATTTGAATTGCATGCACAAAGTCAGTCTTTAACTAAATTCCTCCAGTTATTTATTTTGAATGATTTTCGGATTTCTTTCTGCAAGCATGCAATGGTTAGATCACGTTGATATATATTGGTGTAGTTTTTTTTAAACAGAGGCACTATGAGGAATTTCAGGCTTTTTTGCTATAGTGTAGTGTCTGCACTTAATACACAATTACTGAACTGAAGAAATTAGAAAAAGAAATTAAAGTTGTATATTTTATCATTTTTCCAATATGTCAAACTCAACAAATATATAGAAATTGTGCACTAATTTGCCTTATTTAAGTGTGTTCTCTAGAAAACTAGTACTTACATACACTCAGAAAATCAACAAAAAAATGTAATTTGACCAAGAGTGTTCAAAATTTTGCTCATGGCTGTATATAGGAAGTATGATGATTAAAAAAAGTGCTTTAAGCTACGGTTATCTCACAACAAGCACCAACACTAAGGATGCTTTCACACTGGGTGCTGTGTGAGCGAAAAAAACAATTAAATCAAAAAGGGCACTATGGCAAAGTGCACACCATACTTTGCCACCATTTATAATTTATTTTTATTTTTTTTAATTATTATTAATAAAAACCTTCATTACCATGAACCTAATCTATTCCAATAGTGTGACCATAATTCAGGTCATTTGACCATCATTTCACAGTAGGTTTAATGGGATTTTTGTCCAACCTAGAAGGAGCAGGAGGAATGCATGTATGAGCAATATGTACAGACCAGTCATGTTTTACTAGCAAATTAGACCGTATCACTTAATCTAAAATTCATTTTAGGGTGGAAGACCGCAATGACCAGTTTGTGCAGAAGATCAGACGTTACGCTAATGCCTTCGCAAAAAATGAGGAGAAAGATAAGCCGGAGAAACCCGAGAAAAACAACAGTGATGACAACCCGACAAACTCCACAGCAATGCAGAAAGATGCCTCAAACCCTGACCGGAAGTCATTGCAATGCTGGGAGATTGTCCGCCACAGCGTTTTGGGCTTAGAGTCGGAGAACGATGAGCATCTGGACGCTCATGAAATTAAATGAATGTGAAACTTGATCAAAGTGGGAAAAAAATGATTGAGACTTCAGTTATTTAATGAATACAACATTTTATTGGAAGATCACATCACATTTAAACTGTCAGAGGAACTGAATCACAGAACACTGACCACAGAGTAGGACTTTCAATCACTGTAAATAGACAAAGACATCTCACTACTTAGTAAAGGCAGCTACATTGGTGTTCCTTAGTTTCATGATACCCTCTACTAGATTTTTTTAGTCCAGTAAAGGATTTAGAGCTGTAAATTTAGTGCAATTAAAAATAAATTTAAATAAGCACAAAGCCACTTTCAGTGAACACACCTAGTGCACCTCATTTGTCAACTTTCACTACTTGATTGCTTGTCATAGAACAGATTATGCTTCTTTTGTTGATTGTGTTTCTTGTCTGCGTGTGTATGTGAGAAATGTAAGAGAGATTAAATGCTTGGATTAATGGCTGGTGTGGTGAAGAGTTGGTGATGATTCATAAACCTCCAGTTTTAATCTTTCTGGCAGATGTAATGTGAGTAGACTGTGCATGGGTTTAAAAGCCAGTTGCTTTTGGCCATCTTCCCTCCATTCAAGAAAACACAGTCCCCATCTTGAGGGCTGCTAGACCAGTAACTGCCAGAGAGAAGAAAAACCTCTAAATTAGAGAGTCCATACACAAGTATTCGATAACACTTCATTCTCGAGACATCTGGTGTGGCTACAAGTTTATGTACTTGCTCTGATACAGACCATGAATGTACTTAAAGCTCCTGGACTAAAACTTAAGGCTGTTGGCAGGTGTGTACAAGTCAGTGAGAGGTGGTGTAATGCTGAAGCTAAGAAATAACTGCATTTTGAATTTAGTCATTTCCAGTTACACCCATTAGCTAGGACTCACACAACACCATCAACACTGGTAAGGTCAGCATGTGCTTCCTCCAAGTAGTAAAGTAAGAACATTTATTATAATTAACACTAGCACCGTAACAATTACACAGTTAAAAAAGTTAAATGATTAAAATGTATAATTCTACTAATCAGATTAGTGAAGTTGAACAACTGAAATGATTTTCAACAAACTTTAAACAAAGGATCTGTAGTTCATTACAAAGCTATGGTCAGCAGTCTGAACATTCCCTTAGAAGTGGGAGCTATTGGCACATTACTTTATGTCACAGAAAGGGAGGTAACACACCAGCAGGAATTCAAATTACATTTATATGAAGTTCAATTAAATATTAGAATGTATAAATATAGATTAATTGTCAAAATGATTGATAGATTAATAACATAAAATATATCAATATATACTATGTGTATAGTAATATATAGCAACAGCCCTAATTTAGACATTTATTATTAAAAAATTATTTTTACTGGTAAATGTACAACTACTCTCACCCCTTGGTTAGTGCAGTGTTGTTAATCCAGGTCCACTGCTGTGTTTCTGAACGGCTAAGACCAATCCAGTACATCATGTGCCCCTTCTGAGTCAGAAATCTCTACAGAAACCACATTAAATATTCATTAGTAAGACACAGGCATTAAAAAGTGGTGTACCCATATTCTCCAGGTTTCTTAATACAAAATATTTTAATCAAAGCCAAACTGACTTTCTGCATTATATGCATGTGTTAAAAAACCAAAGCTCACTTGTTATGGCTGCAGTCCTACCAAATGTGCAGCATAATGGCAGTAGCAACAGATGGGTAATTTATTTAACCTTGAAATTCTCAGAACGATGCACAGCAGAACCTTTGGAATCACTTGGAATTACAGATTCAGATTCAGGGTTGCCCAACTCCAGTCCTGGAGGGTCAGTGTCCATCACAGTTTGGAGATATCCCTGCTCAATCACCCCTGGTTCAGCCCACCTGATCATTGCCAGGTTTAGTAAGAGTGTCTAAGGAGGTGAACTACCAAACTCTGGTGGGCACTGGTCCTCCAGGAACATATTTAAACACCCTCGGTATAAGGGTTTGGAACTTCCTGTGGTGGTGTATTTTTTGTTGAATGGGATTTTCTGATGTTTCATTGTGTTCACTTATTATATTATAAAATTATAAAGAAATTATAAATTCATTGTTGCTGCTCCTTCGAGGTATCCATTTCTTCATCTTCTTCCCATATTCTCAGAATAATGCAAAATAATGCACCAGACGTGATGTGAAAGTTCCACAGTGATAAACGTGTTTTATTTGTCCACCCATTAAACTTAAGACTTTAAGACTTTAAACTCTGACTGGCTACCTTCTACAATGCCTAATTCAAAAAGCTGTCAGGTTGAAGCTATAGGATGAATAGGTGTATGTGTTGGTTTTTGAATGTGATTAAATTAAAACAGGCTGTTGCTGTAATTTCAGCATGGTGACACTATGGACTGGAGAGTGAACGCTACTGTCTGTAACTTTAACAGTGTTTTATGTACTATTTACTTCTAAAAACTGGCCCTAGTGCTTAGGACATTGCCCTTGGAACCTGAAGGTTGCAGGCTCAAGTCCTGGCCCGGGCACTAGTGAGGTACCGTCTTACTACACTGCTCCCTGGGTGCTGTTGATAGCTGCCCGCTGCTCCATATGTGCACGTGTGATGGGTTATATGCAGAGTTCACATTTCATTGTGGTGCTTGAGTGTGTTCACAATAACAAATAGTCACTTTCACCTTTTTGGTAGTCCGTTTAAAGCTGAAATATGATCTGGTTGATTGACTAACCTGCACACGATCATTGGGAATGACAACCAGGTCTCCACCCAACTGCTGGCACTTCTCCCTGCTCTCCTGCCAGCTGAGGCGTGTCCGAGACAGTAAATAGCAGGAGTCCTCAAACTTCAACCAGTCTTTTCCACACTCAGAACACCCATGTCCTATGTTCCCAAAACCCAGGGGGTTTTAAAACAAATAGAGTGAGAGAGGGGAGCTTTAAAATAATTGTTCAACCAAAAAATAAAATGCACAATTTTCCTAATGTAGTGAACAAGTAAAGGAAGCCTACAGACACTTGTTAGACTGTCTAAATGGTCACGCATTCACCTTGAGCAGTGAGCAGTGCAGGTTAGACCTGTCAAATAATTTGCAGGGAAATAAAGTTTGAAACATGAAAGTCATAGTGAGTAAACAAGCCAGCAGGTTGCAGGATCATGTGGAAGGGTATGGTTACATGTGAGCGGCTCCCTGCACAATTATTGGTAATTTAAAAAAAAAAAAAAAAAAAAAAAAAAACATTCTGCACAAAATTCAATTATCCAAGAAAAAGGTTCGCGTGCCAGAGATAAGTTTTAGCTTTACTTTATTTCTGGCTGATTTGTAGACACTTAGTAGTGTAATAAGCAAATAATATGTTGATACAACTACAACACAGCAATTTGAGGCCAAGCTACTTTGTTGTCATAATTATAACACATGACGCTCATTGTGTGCCGCCATGTGCAATTTCCCACACGGTCTAAAAAAACACTGAATACTTACTTCTCATTTCCAACATTCTGAAATTTATATTTGCATTTGGGCATGTGAACAAGAGGGCATGATGGAGGCTGTTCAAGATAACACATTATAACACAACTCTGTTTATGTTCTTTTATGTGACACAGACTGAGCTTTAGCTTAGCCCATTACTATTTGCTCCCACGTCTGCATCAGAGTTAGACACCTTCTAAAAGACACTCAAAGAAGAAGTTTTATTATTATTTTTATTATTAATAATATTAATGTTATCAGGGATTAAAGCTGAAAAAAAATTTAGGAGGTGGATTATTTGTAGATTATGTATTATGTGTTTCTGATGTGACGTGAAGTGCCATGAAGGGACATTTGCACAACTCTGCAGAGCACTTTCAGTTTCACAGGACAGATCACATGTCACGTGATGACACCCGTTCTAATTGACTGACTTTCTCTTTAATCTCTGTATTATTACTGTATTGCTATTTGTGTAAATGCTTTGTGGAAAAAATAGTTTTAAAAAATAAGCAATAAAAGGTAAATCATATTTTTTAAAAAGTGTGACAATTTGAGAAAATTTTTTTCTTTAAATACTGAGTCATCTGCTTGTTATATGTGTCTTTTGCTGGCTCACCGATACGGAACAGTGATGGAAACAAGTTCTCGCAATGTTGGCGGCTGCATGGTAGTCCTGGATTGTTCACCGTTGTCGTCTCTACATTTTCAATAGGAGCTGGACATTGCTGACTGGACTTTGCTTCAGAAACTGAAATTTGAGAGAAAATAATTTCAACTTTAGTTTGTTACAGTTGAGCTAAAAGAGGAAATCTCTAGAACCTTTCAAATGTACTAAACCATGTAATTTAAAAGACTAAAGGAGCTTCTGCCTTTTTCTCCTCAACAAAAAAGGCTTAAAGGGCACTTATGCTTATCTAAAAACAGCCTGTTTTTAATTCAAAGTAGTTAAGATGTCACATAAAGCACAGTATATATAAGTTCAGTCTACAGCAGTTTAGTTCTTCTCTCAGAAGTTAAGTGTTTTGGGGCTTTTTGCCTTTTTGAATGAGCTACAATACAGAAGAGCCAACCAAAGAGAACTTATTTACATACAGTGCAAAAGTCTTAGGCACCTATGTTAATACTTATAGCCATTTATCTGTGCAGTGAGTTTCTTTCTGCAGCAAAAACACAAGTGAACATTATAATAAATACAAACAAACAGGAAAGCAGTGAAAGAATGAAGATTTGTTTGGAAAAAAAAGTAGCTGATGGTGTGTGAGCTGGTTAGATGAACACGGGTTTGGCTCCAAATTTCTCCTTCATGCCTCCAGTCATTGCATGCGTGTGTGTGGTGTTTCATTAGCACCTGATTTCATCTAATAAAGGACTGATAGAGCCCAAACCAGTTGATGGAAACTACAGTAATATTGGGCATCCATAAGGAGAACTCTGGGAATGGTCAACACACTGACACATAAAATCACTGTTTACTGTTATTTGTATTTATTCTAATACAGGTGTTTTTGTTTTTAAGAAACACTCACTGCCCAGATAAACAGCTTTCAATGATCATGTTCTCAGGTGCCTAAGACTTTTGCACAGTACTGTATACCATTCTTAAAGACACAGTACACGCATAAAAAACTTTTTTTAATTCTGGGTGATTTGAAAATGGATTATGAGTTATCACCACTTTTGTACACAAACGTCTTAAGTGGAGCTCAGGTTTGTTTATGAAAGAAAAGTGTCAGATATGGACACTTTAAATTGTCATTATAAATGCCTTAGTATTTTTTTCTATAGAAATAAAACATTTATGGCACACATTATTAACTTACACTTTATAGCCAGTGCCAGAAGTACAGCCAGCAACACTACGCAGAGGACGAGGAGAAGGGCAGCGAGCCTTCGATACAGAGTGACCTTCCTGTAAACATCTGAGAGAGAAAAGAGACAAACAGCTAATACATGCCATATAAGCTATATAATGCCAATAAGAAGCTGGTGCATAGAAAGCCCAGTGTAACCTTTATATATATATA